>WTXK01000043.1:0-226355 GCA_025769895.1 Lactarius psammicola | reverse complement strand
CGCGTCAGCTTCAACGTAGGAGCGGAGGGAGGGGAGAGGCAGGACACGACGCACTGTCGGCGATGGGGGGTACGGCCGGGGGCAATTGACGGTGATGGGTGGATTGAACACCACCTTAGACCCCATGGTTGCTTGCGCATAGTAAATTGCTGCAAGGCGCAGTGAAAAGGGAGCTGGAGGGCTGGATGGCGCCCTTCCCCGCATGCGGGGACGCGCCTGAGGACGCGCGAGTCGAACGTCAGGTCGCGATCGCGACCGACGTGGTCATCAATGCGGAACGTTTTTTGGTGGTATGAGGCCGGTCCCTAGAGCGCTAGAGCAGTGGGGATGTGGCCGCGGCACGTGAGCGAACGAAGAATGAGGTAGGCCGAGTGGTGCTTTCACTCTCCGCCACGGTCCTTCTCTGACACTTCCAAAAAATGACTGATCAACGTCAACAATCACCTTCCCTGCCGCTCGATAGATAGGAACCAACTCCAGATTCACCGACACACGGCGCTTGAAAAGGATTTGAAGATCGGAATCATGGCCCATGCTCGTGTTCAAGTCCTGGTTTCAAGTAAGCAGTCGCATGAAGTACCGAGTTGCGTGGCATAGAAGAGACTCACAGACACGCAACAACAATCAACGTCCTCCCGGACGATATCTTTCTAGAAATATTTGCCTTCTGTGTACGTGACCGCTACAAGGACTCCGATCGACGTATGAGGGAATAGCAAGGACTAGTGCACGTCTACCAAAGATGGCGACAAATCATATACGCATCACTACGCTACCTTGACCTGTTTCTATACTGCTCGAAAGGAACGCCTGTCAGGAATCTCAGTTGCTAGCCAGCGTTTCCTATCGCATGAGCTATCACGGTCCTGATCACGAAGCTACTCAAGCCGATCGTGTACGCCTCGTCAGCCTTTTCTTAACGAGCTCGAAGGTGATCGCGGCGATGCAGGAGCCATTTCCGGTCCTGACACATCTTGAGCTTCGTGCCAGTGGGGGTCCACCTTCCTTTAACATCGCAACTTACTGTAAACTTCGGACCTCCAAAAGAAAAATCACGGATTGCTGTAACAGTTCTATCTAGGTGTCAATACAAGTAGTCCAACTCCGCCCATGCACGAAAGTAGCAGGATCGATGCGGGTTTCATATTTACTAGAAACCCAGATATTGCTTGCGTGGTGAAAGCCTGCCCTATGTATTGGCGGGACCCACATAAAAAGTTCGCCTTTCGTACCACATATCCACCCTTCGTCGTCGATCGTGAAGTAGTCGGTAAAGTCGACGTGTCCTGTATTTTCCGTATTTCCTGTTGTGGCATTTAACATACAAATAGATCCA
The DNA here is from genome assembly GCA_025769895.1 of Lactarius psammicola. Classification (NCBI taxonomy): domain Eukaryota; kingdom Fungi; phylum Basidiomycota; class Agaricomycetes; order Russulales; family Russulaceae; genus Lactarius; species Lactarius psammicola. The sequence continues at coordinate 225,019 of WTXK01000043.1, read as the reverse complement.
CGACCTGATAAGACAATGCACTGACCATCTGGCGATAATGCCGTAGATTCGACCAAATCCATGTGTCCGATAAATGGGCTCGCTTCTGTCTCCCGCGTAATGGCTTTCCACACACGAATTGTTCCATCGAAAAAGCCTGAGACGATAAGCTGGCCATCTGGTGAGAATGCCACAGGCCCGACAGAGGACAAGTGTCCAGCAAATGGGCCTGCCACTATCTCCCCCGTGGTGGAGTTCCACTCACGAATTGTTCCATCGCGTGAGCCTGAGACGATGCGCTGGCCATCCAGCGAGAATATCACACACACTACCCAATCGGTGTGTCCGGTAATTGGGCCCACCTCTGCCTCTCCTGTGCTGACGTTCCATACACGAATTTCCCGATCGTACGAGCCTGAGACGACGCGCTGACCATCTGGCGAGAAGGCTACAGATATGATCAAAGAATTATGTCCAGTAAACGGGCCTGCCTCTGTCTCTCTCGTAGTGGCGTTCCACACACGAACTGTTCTGTCGGCAGAGCCTGAGACAATGTGCCGGCCATCTCGCGAGAATGCCATAGCAAAGGCCACAAACGCGTGTCCAGTAAATGGGCCTGCATCTACCTCCCCCGTGGCGGCGTTCCACACACGAATTGTTCCGTCGGAGAAGCCTGAGAGGATCCTCTGACCATCTGGCGTGAATGCCACAGGGAGGGCCCAATCCGAGTGTTCATCAAGTGGGCCTATCTCGGTATCTGTATCTCCTGTGGTGGTGTTCCACACACGAATTGTTCTATCGCGTGAGCCTGAGACTATGTATTGGCCATCTGGTGAGAATGCCACACAGCAGACCCAAGAAGTGTGTCCTGTAAATGGGCCTGCCTCTGTCTCCCCCGTGGTGGCGTTCCACATGCGAATTGTTCCATCGTACGAGCCTGAGGCGATGCGCTGGCCATCTAGCGAGAATGCCAAAGAAAAGATCCAATCCGTGTGTCCAGCAAATGGACCCGCCTCTGTCTCTCCCGAAGTAACGCGCCACACACGAATTGTTTCATCGTACGAGCCTGAGACGAAGTGCTGGCCATCTGGCGAGAATGCCACAGACGTGACCGCAGACGCGTGTTCAGTAAATGGGCCTGCCTCGGTCTTTCCCGTAGTGGCGTTCCATACACGAATTGTTGCATCATAGGAGCCTGAGACGACGCGCTGACCATCCGGCGAGAATGCCACGGACCAAACACAAGACGCGTGTCCAACAAATGGGCCTGCCTCTATCTCTCCGGTAGTGGCGTTCCACACACGAACTGTTCCATCGTCCGAGCCTGAGACGATGCGCTGTCCATCTGTCGAGAATGCCACAGACAAAACAAAGACGTGTGTCCAGTGAATGGGCCTGCCTCTGTCTCTCCTGTATTGGCATTCCACATACGAATTGTTCCGTCGGCAGAGCCTGAGACGATGCGCTGGCCATCTGGCGAAAATGCCACAGACAGGATCGAAGACGTGTGTCCAGTTAGTGGACCCGCCAACGTCTCTCCCGTAGTGGCGTTCCCACACACGAATTGTTCCATCGCGCGAGCCTGAGACGACGTGCTGGCCATCTGGCGAGAATGCCACAGACAAGACCCAATCCGTGTGTCCGGAAAATGGGCCTGCCTCTGTCTTTCCCGTAGTGGCGTTCCACACACGAATTGTTTCATCTTGGGAGCCTGAGGCGATGCGCCGACCGTCTGGCGAGAATGCCACGGACCGAGTCCAAGACGTGTGTCCAGTGAATGGGCCCTGCCTCCATCTCTCCTGTAGTGGCGTTCCACACACGAATTGTTCCATCTTTTAAGCCCGAGACGATGCGCTGGCCATCTGATGAGAGTGCGACAGAAAGGACCCCGCCCCCGACATTTGAAATCTCCATCTCCGATGAAGGCCAATGAGAGAGTCGCCCACGTTCCACGCGTAAGACTCGAGGAAATGAGTTGGAATAATGTGCAGAGACAAGAGAACGAGTCGGCGCAAATGGTAAAGCAGAAAGATAGACATGTGGAGCACTCTTTGCAATGGCCGGCCCGAAATACCGTACAAAAGCAGAGGCATCGTTGATGAAAAGCTTGAATTTTTCTAGGTCTGTTTGAGAGACCCGCTGCGGTCGTAGCACTTAGTTGTTCGCCTTCCTCATCGAATCGACGAATCTACTCACACCTTGACCAGACAATAGCCACACACTCAGAGCCGACAACGCCAGCGAAGCAAGACCCACGTTGCTCGTCACGCTAAGAGCCTCCAGCCAAAAAAGAAATTTCTTCTCAAAGAGATTTCGGAGTCGGACGAATAGATCGATTTCGAAATCGATATGTTTCAGATGATCGTCCCAGAAACGACAGGCGTACAAAAGAGCAGGAGATATGTACTTATCAACGCGGGAGCAAATGTCTCTGACGTCCTTATTGGCAAGATATGATGTCTCGAGATTGCAAATATTAAATTTGAGGTCATTGAGCAGTAGACTGAGACAGGAATGGGCCAATTGACGATGAGAATCTCGAAGGCCAACACAAAAATCACCGCTCTTCTCTTTATTCGTCAGGAAATCGCGGAATGACGTATGCAGAGGAATGATGGGAAGGCTTTCATCGGGTGAATTGACGTTACTCAACAACGAACCGAGGCGACGGAGCAATATGACAACAGCATCACGGTCATCGCCGTCGATGGAAGCGTGTTGTCGCAGAGAGGTTAGTGAGCAGATAGTGAGGGGTTCAATAGAAGTAATGAGCTGCCCCACGACAGATTGGAAGAGTCGCCGTGATTCTTGCTGTGTGAAGTATCCCTCGAGGACTTCTTTATATAAGTCGTCCAAGGGATCTTGTCTATGGCGATCTGCGGTGAGTCTCAAAAGGTGCTCTATGCACTTTTTCTTGCTAAAGCCAAAGAACTCGGGAGGGTTTAGAATGTATCCACGTGCGACCGCTGCCCACTGAAACAGTCCCTCGGCCTTTGTTGCCAGCGCTTCTCCATACTTTCTGAATTCGTCTAAAGGGAGCCTCTCCTGAAAAAATGCGAGAATATCGTCGTGTGTCGTAGCAGCCAGCTCAGGATCTTTCATGTATTTGATTTTGATGCCGGCTAACTTATCTCCAACGAATGCAGACTCGATGTTGTGCTCAGGTCGCGAGGTGATGAGGACACGGAAATTTGATGGCAGTTGAGAGAGCGCGTTAGCAAGGAATGTGTGTAGGCCAGTTTCACCAGATACATCCCCACTCTCGTCCAAGGCATCGATTACGACAAGAATAGGACCAACGATGTGCAGACCTTGAAGTGGCTCCAGGATTAGGGATTCAAACAAGGTACCGTAGTCCCGGGTTCCAACTCGAAGAGAGGAGTTGTCCTTTACGATTCTCCCCAATGCGGTCTTAAACGAAGGGTACCGGTCGGAGAGATCGCGAGCCAAGAGTCGTGAAGAGGTGGTAAGGTTTGAATTGTTCCTTGCGCAAAAAGATAAAGGATGACGTAAGGCGGTGCATTTTATCGAAGCGACGTGCGATCTCATGCGCAATCGCTGACTTTCCCGTGCCTGCTTGCCCGAAAAGAACGAGAGTACGCTCAGAAGAGGGATCGTTCACCCAATTGACAATGAAGTCCAGGAAGGCAGTGCGCGTTCCCGTAAGACAACCTTTGTTGGGTGTGAATCGCGAACCTGTTCCATATGGGATTTCTCTGATATTTGCAACTAGTTCTATGACAATTACCAAGTCGATATCCCATAAAACCGACAAGCCAATAGGACTACGTACCGGCGTCCGAAACTTGGCTTGACACCCACTCAAGGCGAGTAGATATCCAATCGACCTTGGCTGAAATCATTCCCACGTCGTCCAAAATCTTGAACGCGGTTATCTCTGTGGTGATGATACCCTGATCCAAGAAAGCCCTTCGGTGTTCGACAAGGGCGGCGGATAGGTCCTCAATTTCTTTGTTAGCTCTTCCGCCAGTATTCTTCAATGTCCGCTTCCCTGAAATTCGCGCGTTTACGCCGGTCAATGGATTAGATGGGGACAACTTACAGAACTCTGAGTCCCTTGCATACGACCGGATAAAGTCACTGCAACTACAGACGTCCTGTAGCATGAGAGTAAGAATGCGAGCCTGCTTGGAGTTGGGCTTGATGGACTTCAAAGTGTCTTCGTGGTGCGCGAAATCAAACGCGTCGTGCATGGCTTTAAGGAGGGTCAGGACATTGTCGTCACGTCCATACTGTTCTAGGAGTGTCTGTATCCGTATGAACCTAGCATAAGTGTTTCCTTCCAACAATAACGCAAGCGGACGCACCTCGGGGATGGCCGAAACCAAGTCATATGCCATCTTTGCAAACGGGTGGAGCTGAGAGCGAAAGTCGGCTCAGTCGAGGAAAGGCAAAAGGGATATCGCACGCACTTCGGCAATTCGGCCAACAGTGTCCATCACCCACTTAATTCTATTAATAGCGCCTTCCCATGTATTGGCCCGGTCAATCGCCTTCTTGGCTCCGTCGGCGCGACTGAGAGCAATCAGAGCCCTCTCGCTAGGCGACATCTCTCCCTCGCCATCGGGCATAGTTTCGACGGAAACGGGATCTGAGGAGGGTAAAAGAGGATCGGGGGCGGTGGGTCCCCTGGAGCCTGGTGCCATAGAGGGCTCGGTAGATTCTGCCGGGGGAGTGTCATCGCCTTTGGTCGGTATTTCGGAGGGGTTGTTGGAAATGATCGGAGGGGGCACGTTCGCCGACACAGCGATTGTCAGGTAGAGCGTGACCGGACACGACGATTGTGCATCCCCAGCGCCATTCCTGAGAAAAACAGGAACATCTACGCGCGAGATATTCGGTTAGTTGAATGAACGAGATCTAAACAAAGACGGACCACTTTGGGACGCGACAGGAATTGGAAGTTCATGTGTTCCGATAACGACATTATGGCGTGTGAGCCGCCTCTCATAAAGACACAGTATAAGATGTGAAGGTTGTTGTAAAGAACTGAACCGAACTTTCAGCCGAAAAATAAGATCGAAAAGGAAAGTCCTACAAGGCGCCAAGCCTCTGGTTCCAGTGCACTGTTTGTCCATCAATCTGAGCGCTTTCCGTCTTCTTCGTCACTATAAGATGGGTTACAGTAACAAAGAACTGCCTCTTCAGACCAAACTTTCTCTTGATATGGGGAATATTGTCTGCTCGGAGGACTAACAAAGAGAATAAGCAGCTATCAAGGCATCAACGATTTTAAGAATTAAGTACATACCAGACACCTCAACACGTAGCTGAGATAGGCTTTCCTGCGAATCAACGACTTGAGTGCTGTCCAAGAATAGTTCTTGAGTGAGCGCCGCTAAAAAGGAAGGGATTGACGCACCCTCCTGAGTTTTGCGACGCCGAAGGACCCGGGCTGGGGTAGTGGGTCACAACCAAAGAAAATCACGAATCAATGGCCACCACGCACGAATTCAAGAATATTCGCTCAGGCTGACGCTCCGAGTCCACAGCTTGTGCAGGGGCCATAATGGATAGAAGAATCTTCTGGGGTTGGATTGGGCGTAGCGTCTGGGTAAGTCAACTACGGGCTGTCCGCATGACACCACCCAGCGTACGCTGTGGAACTCCGAATGATCCCACGACTGTCAAAGGGGTGTCAAGGCTGGGAACACTTGTGGGACAACAGATTGTGATGATCACGATAGGTGTGTGTAGCTCGAAACGATCAAGCTAGGGATGTGCATGCATTCCCTTGAAAAAGCATGGGTAATGTATCCTGCGAGCCCTCGTTGATTTTGATACGTGCCACCTTCTTCAGCGTTCGTTGCCAGTGACAGTAATATAACTCACTTCCTAGGTGTCACACATTGTCACATCCCGGCATTGAAACTAGTTGCCCGCGGGTTACCCGGGCCGTTGCCAGTGGAAGTGGAAGACAGTTGGATGCGTACCGCGCGTACCTCGCACACTGTGTCACGGGCTCCCTCAGGAAAAATAAATATACCATGGAAGCTGAATCGCCAACTTGTCCTATGCAACAGACAAATGCCAGGTCGTACATCCATGTTGGCATGCAGATTTTATTCGTCCAACTGCCAGTGACCGGTGACCCATCATCCGATTCTGTACGATAATAACTTATTCGCAGATGCAGAATCCCGTTCACTCACCCTCTAGAATTACGACTCAGCGACGGAATGCGACAATACCACATTAGACATGACACGCGCTGTGTCTTATAATTTCGCCATGGAAACCCTCAAGTTTGATGCGAGCTCACACCTGACCCCATATAAACTGCACCTGGATAGCAGCTATGAATCTGCTGACCACTGGCATGACACTGTTGACGCAAGCCCAGTCTAGGCTTGCGTACAGCTCGGGGTGCATGACAATCTCGGACTACCCCTTGGTGTTCAGGCGGGTGGCCTCGCGGACACTGGCTGTTCTTTAAGTTGATGTTGATTACGGATTTACGGATTGAACTCCCCATCTCTCCGCCTATGACCGTGTCCGAAACAAGTGAGGATGACGTCGAGGGTTGTTACAGGGCCTACAGGTGCGTCGGCGAAGCAGCGATGTCGCGTGCGTGGTCTGCTGTGCGGGGTGTGCGCGTATTGTGGGGCCAGTCGTCGATTTTGAATAGAATAACATACACGCTCTAGGGTACGGTAGCACTACAGTCGTCTGTGTTCGGCGCAGTGCGGGGCCAGAGAGGCTCAGCGTGTTGAGATGAGAGGGCGACATTTACATTTGCGTTCTTGGTGCGTGGGGTCCGGGGTCTGGAGAGTGCCTCCTTGCTGGTTCCGCGGAACGCTCAGGCGGGTCGCGGTACGACGCACGTCTGTTTTTCTGACATACGCGTGGGCCTACAGGTCTCTATCTTGCGGCACCGGATCGACCAAGGAAGAGTGAGCTCGTCTATCGGGGATTTTCGCAGTCTTAGGAACGCTCGCGGCGTTTTTGATGGGCTCATTTGAGGAGAGATGGCTCCAGTCGAGCAGATGAGTCGCATGCGGTAGACCGCTCGTATTCGCGCACGTGGAGGTTCTAGTGGGGCTTGAGAAGCTCTCAGGCGGCGTAACTCAAATTAACCTTACTGCCCATACTCATAACCGGTACCAGTTCGGCTGTGCCTCGGATGCGTGGCAGCCGTGTAGTCGTCACACTCTGCGGATGCAACGAGCAGATCTCCAACCGAAAACATTCCGAGCATAGTAAAGGGCGCGTGCAACACCAACTCTATTCCGCACCGCGCTGACGCTGACGCCGCTATTGTATCGTCGCCTTTGCACTCACCCCCGCTCTATTATCATATGCAGCGCGAGCCCCGCGCCACCGACCCTGCCGTCGGAGACCGAGCCCGATATTGTGGTGACGCCTGAAGCGCTTATTGTGGGGCCGAGTCCGTGCACATTGTAGAAGCCGGGTATCCGAAAGACGATCTATGACTTGAATGCGTAATAATTGTTGTTGTGAACTCCTGCCTTCGGGACGTGAGTTGATCCACGACGTATTGTTATCCCCAGCGCTGACTTGAAGCCCACATCGTACTGGATAAGTGCTCCTACTACAATGCGGACATAGCGTGCAAATGTTCAAGTCAGTCAGCCTTTCGCGAAGCAAACGAATACGTGCCGTCTCACAGATTCTTCTCTGCCAGTTGCGACGCAATCTGCCGAAATAGGCGCTCTGTGTTTGGTGACCTGTATAACCAGCGCCAGTCCAATCCAGGCACTCCGCCTCCGCGTGGGATCCGTGGGACCACCCTGTTGGTGTGTGCTGGTCTCTTTGTTGTTGCCTTATATCGTCCATTCAAGAGGGCTGACACACCCATCCAGACCTTCATTGTACTGAAGTACGATGAATCCTCAAGAACCCCCCTTGTGAGTGATATCCTACACGTGGTTAGCAAAGCCCGGATCAGGTGCCGTTTTTGGTGGCCAAGGCCAAGCTGAAGTTCGGGAGAGATGCACATCCATGTTCGCAGACTTGCATCGAGAAACTGACCACGGACTGTACTCCACAATGCAGCCATTCACGAGGCAGACCGAATGAACCATTTGCTGTAGCAAAATTGCCCGGCAAATCAACTAGTCAGGTCCAAACGTCGTCTAACCAGCCCGGGCCAGCTCAACAATCGGACTCTGCTGGCCAGCAGGGGGGGCAGGACGGTCGGACCGTGCGTAAATGGAAATGTATTGTGATATAGGACTCAGGGTTGGACAACTGGGCATGAACTGTGAGTGAGCGATTATTAATATGGGAGAAACTTCATAATAACCACTTGCTTAGCCCGAGGTTGTAGTGGAAATATAAATGCAGCGGTGCGGTCTTTTCTAAGGACTTTTCTCTTGCGGTTCTCTACTATCACAGAATGAAAAGTGTCGTGTGAATTACTAGGTTGGCGGCGTTGCCATGGTTCCCAGTACCGCCTCGTTCCAACGCGGCAAGAGCCTTGGTCACTCATTTGGGTCGTGAGAGCACCCAGCGCAAGCATGTCTGAGTAGGGGTACTACTGTACAGTAAAACCTGGTCTGATCCTTTTGAGACACTCCGCTAGTTCTTACTACGGTAACGGACTCGGGCTATTACAAGCCCGAGGGCTCCTCGAATCCCTCAGATGCTGCATCGTACTATGCAATTAATGAGACGGCACATAACCAGCCCACGAAGCTGAGACATATATTTCCAAATATCCAGTGGGGCCCCAATAAGATAATAGACGGGGGTGTAGAACGAAACCCAGTGGAATGGAGTAACGAGGCTAATTGGACTGGACCCACAGCAAAATGCGGCGAATTCCCTGGGACGTCGCCTATAACCCTTATCGAGATCTTATCCTATTCTTCCAGAGGGGGCAAAGCAGCTCCGTCATAACTTATTATCAAGGGTTTTCTCCGAAGACAGAAAGTCGCACGTAATCGATGGCCGCGCGTACAGCTGTGAGGCCGAATTTCTGCGCAAGGTGGACGTCGTCTGAGGCCAATTTGTGTATCTGTATATAATTATGTACATATCCCCAAATATATTTATGGTACAAGTAACTGGGAACCATAGCGATCCGATTTCGCGAGGGACAACAAAAAAATTGGGTCATTTTTAGAGCTTAGCGCGTGAATTTTCCCTCCCCCCAGTGACTGTTTTTGGACGTTTGAAAACCCTTGAAATGACCGACTTTTCTGAGGCACTGCTGTGAGTGCGCTTTGCACGTGGTGACTGAAGAACGCCGGTCGTGTTGAGCTGGCTATTGCTAGAGGTTCCCGCAAGTACGTCGACAAATTGCAATTCATTCGGCCCGTGCTGATGGTGTAGTACTTGAGCGTAGGAGTCCGAACACTTTCGGGCGTAAATGTAACCCCTCGGAAGACATTCGGCGAGGCCAATTGCTACTACTCCCTACTCGTAACCCCCTGCGGTCGTGTACTACTACCCAGTCCGGCTGACGAACTCCCACGGCTCGGGTTCGAGGAAACGGGAGCGCCTCGGCATCGCGTCCTTCTAGAGAGACAGATTGTCTCCCGCTTCCGCCTATCATCCTAACATCTCCGTTGCCAGCGGCGGAAAGAGGCAACTATAGGTGCTGACGCTACGAAAGCGGAAGCAGGTGCGGGAGCTTCGCTTCTTTGGGCCGCATGGCCTGGTGGTACGCTTTGATTGAGTGTGTCGGCGTCCTCGTGCACGTGGCACGAGCCTACGTCGCCGATGGCGATGATGTTCGCCATGAGTTCCCACTCCTTGTCCGACTAGAGGCGTCTCACAGAGGGCGTGCAACCCGTGGCAAATCTGGGCTTCCAAATTGCCTTGTATATGGCCTTTAGGGAGCGCATCGGCCACGCTGCAGGTGCAGAGGCCCGAGGGTGAGAACATGGGAAACGACGCACTTTCGGCAATGGCTAATACGAGCCAGTTGAACCACGTCTTTTGCTGATTGGCCTGGTGGTGCATGAAGTTGCTGCACCGGGTGGTCATGAAGAGGGAAGGAGAGAGGGGAACTCTATTCGCGTCTGCGCCCTTCCAGCGCGCGGTGATAGTTACGAGAGAAATTGGAGATGTACCTGAGGGCGCGCGCATCGGAAGTCAGGCCTGCGGTCACGATGCCGATGCGATTGTCAATGGGGGACTTCTTTTGCTGGTACGAGGCCAGCTCGCTGCACGAGCTCTACGAACGGCACGAGGGAGGGTGAGGGTGAGCGAGCGAGAGACGAGGACGAAACCAGAGGAAATCAGCGGTGGTGACGGTACCGTAGCCTCAGAGCGAGGAGAATGGCGTACGCATCGGCGCGCAGGCCAACCGCCGCTGAGCCCTGATTGACGATCTCTAGCGCATACTCGGTGTATTCGGTTGTTCAGAGTCATAGTCAGACGGATTCAACTGAGTACAGGAGAATTGAGGGGGTGAATAACCATGAGGCTTGAAGCTTGAATGGTAAAACGAAACGGGGTTGCGCGTCCCTGGCTCATCTGTCCTAACGTGACTTACAATGTCCAACAAATATGTACAGATCTGATTACAGTAAATGTCTCTAAGTGTCTCTAGATTATGGTGGGCTGGGGCTCACCTCAGAGACCTCAGGCAGGAACACTTGGATGGCGGCCTCAAAACACTGGAAGCTCCCTGTGACGCCCGAGGGCGTCTGCAAACAGCACGCTCGTGGGAGGTACTTACACGTGCGCATGCATGACTGCCCGCAGGTGCGTAATGCGTGCAACATGCGGGTACAGCACCACGAGCAAGAATACCTTGACTATACACATGTGATCGGCGCCGGCGCCGGCGCAGCTGTGACGAGCCCCACAGATTGGAGCACGGAGAAGAATATCTGAATTGTGATGAAGATGATGGGAAAGGGTCAGTTGATCAGTTAGTGATGGTGACGCGAGGGGGCGATTATAATGAAAGGGAGTTTCAAGTTGTAACGGCGCTACACTGCATGGGTGGTTAATTCATAATGCCAGTGAGTATGCATTATAGCCGGCATTACAGTAAAATGACGAATTGCACCGAAATAGAACACACCCCAAAAGGTTATCGTAAGTCCTCACAGAATAGATACAACTTACAGTAACAGGGCTTCCGTTCTGGTTTTGGAATCGCTGAATGTGATGGTACAGGGCGTCAGACCGTCTCAGACGCGAAGAGGTTGGCGTCCTTAGATAGGGGTTGCACAGCAATGCTTGTCAGTTTGGGTGGCACTTCGGCTATCGGACCGGGCTCGAGTCTGGACGCTTAGAAATTTCAGGAGCCGCTCGCTCTCTTCATTATGCCTCCCTGCCAGTGTATGGCTACAGTGTGGCTACAACTACAGTAGTATAAGTTATAATTCCGGCCCTCAGGTGCGCAGACCATGCACTACTTCGAACACAGCTCCCTCCTGTTGCCGATAATGAAGTCCTGCTCTTAACGGCACTTGTATGGGGCGACCATGCATCACACCTTGGGTTTGCTCATCCCTAGCCTCATTAGGCCTCATTGCTCACTTATTATGTCACAATGGCCAACCCTGCATTGGTATTACTTGTACATACGAAGAACGACGGTCTTAGGAAGACGAAGACATGGTACCACCAGTGGATGAAGGCCGATTTTACTGATGTGGAGGAGCTTTTCGGAGAGAAAAGACGCATGAACATTCCTGTATCACATCCCGTCCATTATCATGGTCTCTGCCGATGGACGGGAACTTGCTGACCAAAGCCCACGTCATTAGTAGCAGACCGTACACGGGAACCACAATGTCCAAAAAATTGACTGCAGTCACACTGGCACCAGCAAGAATTTACTGTTACTGTAAGCGTCCCCTAACAGATTCTTAAGATCGCCTAAGGTTTAACCGGTGCTCCCTAACTTTTGAGACTGATTACAGTACAGTAATAGCATTACTGTAAACACTGTAAACCAGGATTTACGCGCAGGTTTTTCCTAATGAGGGCGATACGAGTCTCGTATCGTAGATTTAGATCTAGTGCTTGAAGCTTGAACGTAGCTTGGACTTCTGAACTGTGCCCGGGCCACTAATATCATAGAAGGTGAACAAAAAATTTCAACAACAATATCGGACCACGGGTACCACAGATAAATAAAATAACAGTAACAGCGGTGCACCGTGACCGAGCTGCGCGAGGTAACTCGCGTCGCGGATACACTCCGGCAGGAGATGCGGCTGATGCCGAATCTGCACTCTCGAAGGAGATGAGCACCTGCAATTCAACTAACTGTCTTCCATCGATGGCGGTATACGGCGACCACATCTGCGGGACCACAGGATCCCTATTCACGACGCCACGGTCAAGCAACCAACAACCTGGTGGGCTGGGACGTGCGAAGGGACATACCGTGGGAAAAAATAACTGAACTGTAGGATAATGCGGCGTGTGGAGGGACGGAGGTACTCTTCGGGAGATTCGGAAAGTATTGTTCACTTTTTCCTTCTTACACTTTGCAATCCTTCGCAAACGTCATACTGTATGGGATGGAGACGGGATGGAGACTTCAACTAAGGCCACTTCGGAATCGCAGCAATCGGAGTGCATTCACGTGACTCTGTTCACGTGAGTTCGGCTTGCGGTTCACCCTTGCCCTGCGTGTCCTACTTACCCCACTGCCCTTTACACTTACACTTCAGTGTTCCATCCTAATGTGTTTACTGCATCATCGTCATTGCTTTTTTCATCTATCTTACTCTTTTTCTTCATGTTGTCCGCAGCCTGCAGCTGCTGAACACACGCGCAAGCAGTTAATCAACATCAACTCCGTCGATAAATGAAATTTAGCAATCGAAAAGCAGACGCATCAGACGAGGAAGTCTATGAAGGGGTGCAGCCTGGAGGTGATGCTTCCGCAAACGGCCGTCCACTGTGCTACTGCAATTTTACGTGTTTCTGCAAAGCAGTGCGCAAACGTCTACTTCGCTGGGGGACCCTCCCGCGAAAGCTAGTAATTAATAAAAACGTTGCCGTGCGTAACCTCTTCGCCCCATTACACTCGTACGGGTGATGTCGTGCCGCAATGCGAAGCAGAATCTTGGCGCGAAAAGTCGAGCCCGGCGACTTGCGAGACCAGAATTTTGGCTTAAGGCCCTACTGTAACAATAACGTTCGTTATCCGTGCCCAAGTGCAGTCGACATGTACAGTGCAGCCAGCCCCTTCTTTTTTTTTTTGGGAAGACTTGTTGGGGACGTCCTTAATAGTTTCCAAGTCACTCAGATACTATAGCCTGCTCACGTCCACCTTGAATGAAGGAGCCCGTCGATGCTACTCGGTCAAGATATTGACTTTTATGGACAATTCCTGATCGCCGGGCAACGGATCCTACAGTCCGCGCTCATGACAGAACCCGAACTTTCCACCCTTTACCTGCACTGTTTCCCTACCTATTTTAGCTTTGCGTACTATGAGCCAGCGTGCTATACCGCTGGCGACACCTTGAACCCCTTCGCCGATGTCCTTGCAAACCCCTCGAGGCGAGATCTCACAGCCACACGGGTATAGCCTCACACTCCGCGTGTTCGGTACGTTTATCCCTTCAAACTGAGTACAGAGTGTCTCGTCACAGTACGTTGTTGGTCTTTTCCTTCCAACCGTTCGGCGCTCTGGTGTTATCTAGCCGTTGGCCATCACACGATACACCTGGAGTTCCATCTTCCTGTCGGCAGCCGCTCCCTTCATGGGAGCACATGAAAAAAATTGGAGTTTAACATGATACCCGAGCAAGGCCGACACGCTTGTCAATATCCTTTGGCCCCCTGTTGCCCCTTAAATGTCTTTGTATGAGCATAAGACCATCTGGCGATCGCTTCGTTGACATCTTCCGTTTCTCGCTCAAGTATATCCGCACCTCCTCGGTGCGTATTGTCGTGCCGGCTAAAGGAATGTAGGTAGGCCATATCACCTGCGGTTCTGCAATCGAATCCGCGACCAACACGATGTTTTCAGAGTAGTAGACCTATGGATCTCAACACTGATCTCAGGGTCATATCGTGTCTGTGCTACTCCTAGCGCGGTGAGCATAATAATATCATCAACGATCACGTCCTTGACTTTCTCCGTGACTCGCCCCTTGGGGTTTATCTAATGTTGTGAAGGTCTTCACGCTTGTTGCCTCATGACCAATTTCGGGGTGCACAGGCTTTCCACGCCCTGCGCCAACTCATCATAAAGCCCATAAAGTCATGTTTCCTCTCATACCCGCTTTCCCCATAGCAAGCGATGTATGGCATCCAGGTAATGGGAAGCCGGCTCTTGTGTGTATGCCCTTTCGATCTGACCTACTTTTTTCTTGCTTTCTTTGTCTTACAGAGCCTTCTCATCGACGGGTACGTATCCCAGACCTTCCGAAGTCAAGTAGCCGAGCAGTACTTTCTGAATCTACTGAAGAGCACCTCCATTCCCCCATATGCGACCTTGTCCTACACTGAGAGAGAGGGCTATTTCTTCTTCGTTCATTCTGTCCCACCCCATATTCCCGCCCTGTTTCCCGACACGCCAGGTCGTTGGTTACTTGACCGCGGAATCGTGGATAGGGGTACGGTGGTACCTCAGACGATGTGGTCCCCGGATTCTGCTATCAATAGACGACAGAACGTTGAAAAGGCGAAGTTGCAGATGCCCGTCTTTTTCGAAGACAAAGACGGGGGACTTGGCCTTTCTCTCGGGGCATTGATTGATGGTCCATTTCATGTTCTTCGAGACGCGAATGATTACGCCCCGCTAGGTCAAAAGACGACCCTACATTTCCGTATCGTCGTGAGTATGGCCCTTGGTTGGTTTGTGGTCACTTTGCTAAATCCGAATTTGTTCCACCATCGACATTAGTGGCCTGGTTATAAGAAGTACAAGCGGCAAATCCTAATTCGTGACGAGTCTAGCGCACGCAATCCCATCACCATGGCTAGGTTCGTTGGTCATGTCGGGCGAACTGTGGATAATTTTCTTCAGGTCCGTCTTTCCGACACCATCATGTAAGAAGCAAGTGTACCTAGCATTACTTTCTAGGTTTGCGAATTAGACTCTGGTTCTGTCGACGACCGACGCAAACGATGGCGGATCGGGCCAGGTGGAATCCAGCGAAGCGACATCATAATCATTGGTGCCGTTCACGTTTCTGCTGGAAGTTGGATGCCGATAATCCAACTGAATCGTTACATCATTTAAATTACTTACGCTAAGTTATCGTTATTGGAAACGCGTGACGGTCACTCCCATTCTTCAATTTACCTGAGCGTCTTGGCGTACCTCTCAGGATTATTTTCTATTTTCACATGTACTGTACAGAGGCCCTAAAATACATGAATGCACATTTAACTCGCCGTTTGATTTGTTTATTTTTGGGGTCGTGTTTTTGCACGCAAAAATCGGGAAAAAAGAAATCAATGACTAAATACCTAATCTTCACCATCCATAATCATAAGCTAATTATAATTAAGTTATCGCACGAGAACCAACGTTAAGCACCACTTTTTCCCAGATCCGGCTATGGTCACATGACTGCATACATTCCGGTTTCAGACCAGCCAAGATTCCAGCAACACGGTCCCACACCTACCATCCGTCCTTTTGTGTTCAAATGTTGACACCGGGATGTATTGTTGTGTCACGATAATACGACAAAACTCGGGGTGCTCTTTGCAGCCATGCCCAACTATAGTATTGGTCGAACACGATAGCATGATAGATTAGGTTGATTTGTCGTGCCCCAAAGCAAACTAAATAAAGTGATGTTTGAGTGACTTTGGGTCTATCGATTCGCTGTTAGCTGTAAGGGTAAACCAAAGGGGTTCGCGTGTTCATATGTCCCAATGTGACTCTACTAGAGTGTCCAACAAACATGCACAGGCTAGAACGTATCTTAGGTGTCTATAAAGTGTCTGTAGAATATGGCAACTAGAAGCGAGTATTAAATGATGTAACGGTTGAGTTGCATGATCGGCATCCAACTTCCTGCAGAATCGTTGATGGCACCAATGATCACGACGTCGTCGCGCCGGACGCCCCCTTGCCCGATCTGCCATAGTTCGCGCCGGTCGTCGGAGGACCCATGGTCCAGTTCGCGAACCTATAAAAAGCAAACGCTCGGTATAAGCATAGCCTTCTTGCCACCCCGCGAGGTGGGACGAACCTGAAGAAAGGCATCTACGGCGCGCCCGATTTGATGAGCTAACATGGCGATGGTGATGGGGCTGTGCGCGCTCGTCTCGTCGCGGACTTGGATCTGGCGTTTGAACTCCCTGTACCCAGGCCACTATATATATCATAAGAGGGGTGAACAACCACGGGCCACCTGCAGATAAAAATAAAAATATTTAAAAAAAAACAGTACTCACGGCAATACGAAGATTCGTCGTCGTCCTTTCACCAAGTTGCGCGGGGTGACTCGCATCGCGAAGACCATGGCACTTTCCAGCCGTGGACGCCTCAAGAGAGATGCCGAGTCTCCCGTCTGTGCCCTCGAAAAAGATGGGCAGTTGCAAATCGACTTGCTGTCGTCTATCGACGGCGGTATGCGGTGACCACATCGTCTGCGGGACGACCGTACCCTTGGCCACGACGCCGCGGTCAAGCAGCCAACGGCCTGGTGGGCTGGAATGCTGGGCCGGGATGTGGGAAGGGACAGAGTGGAGGAAGAAGAAATTGCCCTCCCTCCCTGGGTAGGACAAGGGGGTGTGGGGGGGAACGGAGGAGGTCTTCAGAAGATTCAGGAAGTACTGTTCGGCCGCACGGCTCCGAACGGTCTGGGATATATACCCGTCAACGAGAAGGGTCTGTAGGGCAGGGAAAGACATAAAGAAAAGGGTCAGATGAGCACACACACAAAAGCCAGGTCATCCTAGACGTACCTGAACGCCGGCCATCGCTTGCTATCGAAAATATAAGAGGTGAATGGGGCGAGGATGTAGGATGGGCGACATGGCCTGGCTTTATGACCATCGTCTTGTGAAAGAGGCCTGTGCAATCATCCCGGGAATTGACCGCCGACCAACAATTGGTATGCCCCTCTTCATCTTAGCAAACAATCCGATGCGCACTAAAGAGGTAGTCTCAGACTCGAGTGAAACAAGGGAACGGTCAACAACGCGATGATCGCTCGGAGATGATGGAGCAGAGCATGACAGTGCTTATGGAAATTGGCGCCTAGCAAAAATAATCTCCGGATTGAACTGGATGTAGTGGCCGGTCACCCGGTGAAAAGCACAGGAATCACGAGTGGGGTTACTGTGACTAAAAATGAAAAATAAATATTGAGACCCGTAGGTCTACCACTCTGAAACAGCGTGTCATCCTTGTGCAGGGGCCATGCTAATCTTCTCTGTATCGTTCCAATTTTTTCGTATGCATCCCCGAAGGGAGCAATTCTTAATGGAAAAGATCGAATCCCACAAATGAATTTCTCTATTTTGTTCAGTCCACGGGTTATCGACCCCGCTTCCATTTAGGGAATAGACTAGGTCTCTTGGCCGCAGGCCCGCAGCAAGCTGCGGAGGGGCTGTCCTCACAATTTACAGTATCCACCATCCACTTCGAGAGCCACTTCGATAGTAGTCACAGTGAATAAAATAAGATGACAGCTTGAACTATTCTCTTTTTGTGGATCAAGCTAGGCTGATTGCCCTACTGCAGTGGGTGAACCTCTCCACCCCTCCAACCACTCCTTCACGAACTCGATCGTTTCAGCATGAATCTGACGGATCTCCTCGGGTTCTTCAGAACTATTTTCGAGCCCGTTTTCAGTCCCAGTGATGAACGCCACCTGATAGGACAAAATCTTCAGCACTTCAAACGTACAGACAAAAAAAAAATTGACTGAGGACGCACCAGGGATAATTTTGAATGGTTTAAGCAACGTGTCATCGCGCTCCACTGCGCCCCCATAGGTACTGTGGGGAGTGTATGGGCGCCAGGGGTCGACTGAGGGTGCGTCAGCACAGCCTAGAGGAACGAGAGGAGAGTCATCGGTGTACCTTCTCCGTCTATGAACGCCAGTCTGTCAGCCTCGATGTGGAAGCCACCCAATGAGTTCACGGCCGTGACGTTCGGCAACGAAGGAACGGCAGTAGTGCTCCCCTGGTGGGAACGCCTGCACGCATATCTTGTGCTGGTAGTCGATGTCCAGCAGGCGTGAGATGATAGTGGGGATGCTACTCGGTGGTGCGGTCTTTCAACGGATCAAAAAAATGGACGTTAGCGAACGCCACAAAGACCGCAACAGCGGGAGTACAACAGACGCACGGTCAGATAACCCCATTGCGTGCAGTATTGGAAAACCCAGAGGCGCCAGTCTTCGACGAGACCGGTCACTTGGTACCGCGAGGCGTCGTTCGTTCCGAAGCAATCTTCCGTGGTCAAACCCGCTTCCTGAGGGCAGAGCGAGACGACATTCTATTGTTCTCGGGGTGTCAACAAGCCGGTACCTCGAAACGCACACTCGGGATGATAATGTACATACCTCACGGATCCACTTGGCGTAGTTGAGAAGACCGATGTTGACGTTCAACCCCCCTGGAAGGTGCACTATGCGCGCTGTATCTTTCACAGTGGGCGTATCACCGTTCACCACTCCGCAGAAATGATCGAATGCCGTCGAGCCAACTGCGGGGTCCCAATTCCGATTTTGCCACAAGCCCAGCGGATACTGTCCCATACCGGAGCAAGGCATCAACATCGATATGTGAGACGCCCATCCCGGGTCGCCACCAACTCCGGAGGATAAGGATAGGAGGAGGACGCACCGTGAGAACCGAAACAAAATCCTGATCGGACGCGAGCCCCCCGAGGCCGAAAAGCTTTTTCAACGGAACACGCAGGGTGCCGATTTTGAGCATCGAATCGATAGTGGTGATGGAGTTGACGAGGTTGGAGGAGCATCTGGGGTCTGCTGCGAGCCGGATAACGTCCATGTATTCCCAATTGGTGAGCACGGCATGCGTCACCGCTAGGAAAGGCGCAGGTTTACGATCAGCTGGATGTGAAGCAAAGGCAGGGCGCACCACTTGATGCGATAGCCCCGAACACGATGTCAGGGTAGAGCACGCGCATGTGAGCCGCCCGTGCCCCTGCATACGAGCCCTGCAACCGGACGCCATCCATGAACATCCAAGGGCCAAAATAGACCAACAAAAGGGCGAACGGACACCGTAATAGATCCACGGAGTGTTGGGAGCGGTGAGGTCTTCAGCGATGCCCTCAAACTTGACGTTGCGCATAAAGTTGGCCGAATCTTCGAGCGCTTGCTCATTCGTCAACCATCTACACCAGAGGGGTATCAGAGAGAGGTGAAGGGGGGGTAATGATGCGCGCACCTGAGCGCGTCCGTCGACAAGTTCCGAACGCCGATAGACTTGCCTGAAAGCCCGCTGAACGTCAGTGGGTTGCAACGTCGCCTAAGACCTCCCAAGCCCGGAGGAGAGCACAGGACGACACGAAACATGTGTGAGAGACACGCACCGTAGTACCTGTGTTCAAGCACAACGCCAACGCCGCCCGTAGCACGCGCGAGGATGTCCGCGATACCCGTGTCCAGGAACGGCAGACGATCTTCACCACTCGTTTCGCCGCCGTCGATCACGATCACCGGCGCGCCGGGACGCGGTTTGTAGTGCCGCGCATTGACCCAGAAGCGCTGTGGGAATGTCGCGTCGGTCGTGTTGTGGAAATGGTCCAGTGGCTGAGTGAACGTCTGTGCTTGGAACTTTGGTGTTGCGGGCCTCGCTGCTGTCGTCGCTGCTGTTCCGGAAACAACGAGCGGTATTTGCGGTTCTCCGATGGCAGGAGTCCCGGAGTGGTCGGTGACGAGGCCTTGCTGTGACGTCGTGCGCGCCCTACCGGGGGCGGTGCGGTGATGTAGCCTCCAGAAGTTGACACCCTGTGCGTTGTGCAGACCCGGGTTATCGAGTGCACTGCTTCCGATCGCTGCAGCGACCACCGCGACGAGGGGAAGTAAGCTGCCACCGCAAATCAACATAATGGTGATGGTTTGGGGGCGAGTGGGAAGCGAACAGCGCCACCCCTCGTTCTCAGGCCTCAGTCTATGTATCCGCGGGCTGTGTCTTGCTGTCTGGCGGTCTCACGACTCCTGGCCGCAATCTCACGCGAATCCAGTCTGAGAACACGAGCCCACGCAGTGCCCACGCTCTTAAAAGTTTAAAAATACTCTTACGCCGAACGTGATTTCCACGGTTTACTCAGGGCGGCATCTTCTATCCTTGGACAAACGGTACCATATTTGGACGCCGCCTTTCCTCTCCTCTATAATCAAATCTGCAATGTTGGACTCGAGTTGCAAGATGTAAAAAGATCGACATTGACTCCTCAGTGCAACGTTGTGTGTTGTCCAAATCGTCCTAAGTTGTCAAGGTGAAGCCTCACAAGTTAAGCCTGAGCGACTGGAACGACTGGAGCGAAGTGGAAGTGGGCGTAACTCTCAGTAATGGAAGAGCACCAATCATGGAATCATTATCTTCGTTGAGACCCCGTGCTTGCACCTGCGTTACGCCTCAGCGGCCTCTCGGCGTCGCTCAGTGGTGTCTTTGGTTCTCATGACCTCCCCTTTCTATGGCTTTCTTGTGATTTTGCGCATACTCGGTCCTCGAAGGGCTCACTTCTGGCTTGGGCTTTACTGCAGTGTCAGGTTTCGAGTACACCGTATATGACTCTAGTTTGTTGCTACCAAGTGATGTTCGGTTATACATCTCTGCAGCTATTTCCGGCCTCTGCCCTATCCCCATGAAGCGGAGGAGATATCGCGGCCTTTGGAGCAAAATCCCCGTTTTTGTGATGGGTCTTCTTTGGTAGCTGCTTTTGCCGAATTTCTAGTACAACCCGCCATCGGGGATTCCTGTGTCTTCCGATGACTTGCAAGTTAGGAAAAAGGAATCCCTACGGAAACGAAGTGCCACTAGAGACGTTCATACCGGAAAGTTCGGATACTCATGCAGCAGTACGACAGCCGTCCCACATCCTCAGCGTGATCGCGGAAATCGTTATAGTGAGCACTAGTGCAATATGATTAGCATTCTTTAGCTCAACCCATTAAGCACGAGGCGCACTTCCGGTAATAATGGCTTAGATCCTGCAAGAAACGAGGATAGCGGCAAGCAGCACAGCAACATCATAAGATGTGGCAGCCTCTAGGTCTTCCCGGAATGTTTTCCGCATTTTGTTATGGGAGCCACGTCAAAATCTTCCGAAGGCACTTTATCTTATCTTTCAGGGGTCAGGGCCACCACCGGAACTTCCGTTGTTCATATCAAGTCGCATCTATTCCTCCTCAAGTAAGGGTACGCCCACATCGGCAGAACTGTAACGCCAGCTCTTGCGCATCTAATGGGTATTCCCTTACTAGTACCATCTTGACTGGAACCCGCTCTATATGAAGATCGTGACAGGGGCTGGTCCTAGTAAAATATCCGTCAATTTTCATGACCAGCATTCATTGCATTCAGGATGGGAGGGTGAAGGTGTTGCGATGTTACTAGTATACGCACCGGTGATGTGTACAACCGAGTGACGGATATGAGCTGCATACTTTCCCCGCAACTGGCTGCAGACCGGACTGGTCCCGATCGCAGGTTGCGGCCGTGAAGGGCACGTGACTCGGCATGCAAGCCCGGGAGGAGTTAACGCCGAGAGCCGAGAGATGCACCTCCCCGGGAGGCCTTTCCGGGAGGTAGCGGGCGCCACCCTATGCACATACCGACACGACTGCGGTGCCGATCCCAGGATGGCCAGGGCACCCCCCTGCGCCGTCGATTGCGAAGACTGGTGTATTCATGTCACACGTTAGCCCAGAAGCGCTGTGAAGGGCGCGCTGTATCAAACACTGTATTGGTGTGACTACGGGCCACCCTGAAGAATTCCTTCAAGTTTCCGTCAGGCCCTTACAGGGCTCAATCTACTCCAGCTGACTGGATGCCAGTGGGTAATCACTGGAAGCGACCTACCTTCGTCATAAAGTTTTACTGCATGGAACGTATCGGTCTAGCTGACTTAGAGTAAAACAAGTAGCTGAGACGCTGAAGCCCGGGACCCGAACCTATGTGGGAGCACTGGCAGGTGTTGCCACCAAATGTCTTTTGCAATTTTGTGTAGATTTTTTTGCGCGCCGTACTGTTAGCACAAGCAGCACTGTAAGCAATGAGTCAGCGCGATCAGTACTTTCTAGTTCACCCCGGGTCCCCTGGAACTGAAATACCGTGACCTCTTTCTTGTACCTCACAGGCGGCTCTGTATTTCCCCATTTGTCCGGAACCATAATATTTCAGAGAAGAGAGGCCAAGAGAATGAGAGAGGGGGGCGCGTCTTGGCATCAAAGTATTAAAGCTACATTGGCCTTGAATGCATTATTTCCGGAGTCCACTACGGACGTCTCATTACGGACGTCTCATGCTCCATGGACGGCTTGTGCGCCACTTCACTCATGATACGGCCCGGAAGGGCGGCGGCGTGGGGGGTTTGGTCTCCATCATGGTATAGTGGACATTCTCGGGGAGAAACCGGCCAACTTCCCTTTTCGCCGGACACTTGAACATACGCTCAATTGGTACGGGCTGGTGTTGAGTGCTCGCCCAGAGTTATTACCAGGGCTCTTTACAGCGTCGAAGACGAGAGGACATCGGTAACGACGATTGCCAGTGTCTTCCTGACCACCATAATAACGGCGGCTAACCTAGTAACACGTTCAAATCTGACACCCAATACTACGGATACCGAAGTGAATGCAAGGCAGTGGATCGTGATTGGGAAGGAAAAACCACTAGCATTTCCTATAATCACAGGTGCTGGCGTCCATTACTGTGAAGTTCCCACTCATTACGAATTACTCACATTTTTCATCCCTATTTCACGAACTTAGTAACCCACTAGCATATGCAGCAGCAGCAACCATCTTCGCTGGTTCCCTGTTAATAAGCTGAGTTCGACTGACTAATTGTCGACTGCTCTGATGGTCTTACTTGTTGATTGGGCCTCGCTCCCTGGCCTGCATGAGACGGTGGACCCTTTGGGAGACTGCATGGGGTAAGGTCTAAGGTCAGTTCCCAATTTGTGAGTCATGAACGCGCATTTCTCTCGGACTCCAGCTTGGCGGTCTCGCACGCACGCAAATATCAAAACGATACTCGATCGGACTCTGCCATGCACGTGAACCAGTAAGATATTACTCACGGTTCGGAATCCATTTAATCTCAGCACAACGATCGTCTGGGTGGGTGTGCTTACACTCTTGGGCGCACGTCCAGCGGTGGTATTGGGGATACCAACGGGCTGTGTTCAAAACTCTCAAGGGTCCCACGGGTCCCACGTAGGGTCCTGGTCCGGGCGCTGGACATATGGGCACACAGAGCGCTTAGATTGGCAATCCCTATGGATTCGGGACTATCTCGGATCTTATTTGTCCGCTTCACGGCGCTCCGTACTGTCTCTATTGACTTTACGCAGCCCACAGCCTCCTCGAGCGTTATTTTGAAATGGCCCCAGATCACTCACATTACACACAGTTGGCCTGACTTGCTTGCATCTTTGCCTCTGACAAAGCCAAAGTTGAAACCAAAACCACATTCGTTCCCTTTGCTGACATACCCCTTCCATGGAGTGGGGTGATCGCCCTCGCCCTTGAGGCGTGTGCTAGTGTACCGGCTGCTAGCGCTCTTATATCAGTCAGCTACAAAATCCCCCACGAGGCATCGGCTAGGAAATGGTTTCACAACCTCAGTGCTGCTGCCGCCCACGCGACCACTGGAAATGCAATGCTGTAGCCTCACACCGTCACGCATTCTCCCCTCCAAATTTACCTTAACCCCCCCGCGAACGTAGAATCTAGACTTTTATGGATCTCTTCCGGCTCTCAAGGGTTTGGCGGAGTCACATAGGGCGACTCACATGCGTGTGTGCAGCCGAAATGCAATGTGGGACAGTGCCCGTGGGCCTTGCATGTGATTCGAGTATCGAATCGAAGTGATTGAACTCGCTGAGCATGTAGACACAGAGTACTGGGACGAAAAAAAAGCCTCACTATACTGAGAAATAGCTTGATCGTGCCGCTGGGCAGACGAAGGTTCCAACAGGCCCAATTCTGAAGGCCCTGTGAGGTTAAAGTCGCGTCTTGCGCGCATCCCAGTCGTTGGGTCGAGCTTCAGCGCCGTCGCCGATTGCATGAAGACTAACAGGTCGGGACTAAACTACGACTGAGACCAAGACGAGATACATCGATAATAAACTGGGGATATCCCGTGCACAAATCGGCGTGAAAGCCGTGGCGACGGAGATGGAACGAATGTATTGGTTACTGCTCTCTGCTCTCTTAGTACTCCATCGCTTCCATTCAGCTGACATATAATCTAACGGATCTAGCTTGCTACTATTGCTCACAAGAAAGGTTTAGCTGTACACCTCCGCGGCCATTATCATTCCCTGTATCTCCCCTTAGTGTTGGAGTGAAGCGCAGTGTTGCAGGGCAATCTCCTGTTCTTATGGGTTTTTCGAGGCTCTTTCGCCGAATCTCCTGCTTGACCTGCCAATCAAGGCTTCCCGGGTCCTCCGGTGACGTTCACTTTATGAATGAGACTCAATGAGTCCCTTTGGGGAAAAGGGAACTATTGTGGTGGTGTTCATACCGGAAAGTTCGGACACTCGTGTAGTCGCATGATAGTTGTCTCACATTCTGGGCGCGCACACGGAAATTGCTATAGTACAGTACAGTAAGCACTAACTTAGTGTTAGTAATCAGCGCTCTTTAGTTCGACCGACTAGAAACGAGGCGCAAGTCTAGAAACAAGGATAGCTGTAAGCAGTGACGTGTGACACCATAAGGCACTCGTGGAAGCCTCTGGATTTGCCTCGGCCTCCCCGAATTTTCGTTCTGCCTCATCTTTCGGCAGGTCCTATTCTCTAGGAGCCGAGCCACCGCTGGAACTTCATTTGTACTTGTTTCGCCCGTGCTTCCAAGCCTGAGACAGCCCAGATCTTTGAGTGAATAATAGTAAGTTAGAGCTGGCAGAACCGTAACATCAGTTCTTATGCACATTCAACGGGAGCAAGAGCATTTCCTACTACCCCCTTGACGAGGCCCGTCTTATCGATATCAAGGATACAGGGGCCGGCGTAATCCGTCGAGCCTCATGAAGGTCGTACAACTCAGGGTCGAAGGCTGCTTGTAATTCAGGTCAGTGACGGCGTAGCAATGCCACGCACCGACGATGTTGTATTCATTGGTAGTAGTCGCTGGCATCGAGGTCGACGCCCGATATTAGTGCCGTTACCACCTACGATGATACTGTATAAGTATAACTTTGTAGCCAAGGTAGTAGCGATGCCCCCGTCTAGTACGTGGTCGAGAGAAGCGAGGTTTACTCTCGCTTGGGTCCTTCCTGGACTCTACAGGATTGACGGGTATAGGAGGGCAGCCCCCGGGGCATTCTGTGTATGAACACAGGACGGGCCCCCATGACAGTCAACAGCTCCATTACATGACATCGCACACCAGCTAGTCTAGGGCTGGTACCAATCCAGAAGGGATTCACACATAGTACGAGGCAAGTCCGAGCCTACAACGGTTACGGGAAGGGCATGTGACTCGGGGTGGCTTGCCCGAGGCCCGAGTCTTACCCAGAGTTGACGCCAAAGACACCCATATGCATTAAATACACTGGCGCGACTGCGACTCCAATCCCAGGGTGACCCGGGTTTACTATAGGGCTGGCGATTGTGAAGACGTGTGCAAGGGTGCAATTTATTCATGTCGCACGTCAGTCCAGAACCGGGGCCAGAACCGCTGTGAAGGGTGCGCTGTACTGATACGAATGTAACCTAAAGAAGTCTTCCAAATTGCATTCATAACGGTGGTACAGGGCCGCTTAATCTACTCCAGCTAATTGGGTGCCAGTGAGTCATCTTTGGAGGCGACCACCTTCATCAGGAAACTGTATCACATGGGGTATGCCGGTCTGGCTGACTCAGAACAGTAGAACAAGATTTCAAGAGGACTAGGAGGTACGCGTGATGGATAGTGGGTAACAGCAGTAGAAAAAGGTGGAAGGATGCGAGAAGGCAGTGCAGTCACACACAACCCTTACCAGCTTATTCTCCCAACTGCGACCCACACACCTACCCACAGTCTCCACATAGTCACCCCAACACATCCCACGATTCGCCGGGCCAATCCGTCAGCCCAATCAAGACATAAAGAGGAAGGTGGACGACCAACTCCAGCGCGCATGGAAACGCAACAGGAGCCCCATCGCACACACCAGCCCCCTACCCACTTTTCAGCAGGCACCTTGCGCCGTGGCCTCCAGTACGCCCCTCTGACATCAACACTTGACGGGAAGCTAAGTCACTCCTTTTCCTGGGAAACTTAAAATGATCGGGAAGGATCATACACCAGGATAGAACGTGACTGTCAATTAGCATACTTGTACTAGTAGTGCTGCATGGGGTAATCTGCCTGGGTGCGCGACAATCGATAAAAAAACGATTTCAAACTTGAAGGGCTACGGAGTGCAGTGGTTGTGATCTCAGATCTGAGGTCCTGGGGGCATGAGTTGCTGCCAAATACCTTTTTCGTGCGTCATTTGCGCCCGAAAGTTTTAAGGCGCAGACGTTTGCGCGCTGTAAAGTCAGCACAAGCAAAACAATTTCACATTTGTGATATACCGGGGAAATATTACTGAGCGATGGTCAGCGCGACGTAATCAACGCGCTTTTCCATTAGGTCTATGGACGGTGTGCGCGCCACTTTATTCATAGTGCGGGGAGTGGTATCTGGCTTGATATTGAATATTGATCCGCGGGAAGTGTGCGACGGCGTGGGAGTCTGACCTCCATCATGGTCATATACATTCACGGTGACAAAACCGGCCCACTTCCCCTTTCGCTGGACACTCGAACTCCTCAATTGGCATGAGCTGATGTTGACTGCTCTCACAACCCTGGTGAGTTACCAGGACTCCATTGCAGCATTAGAGACGAGGGGACACTGGTAACAACAATTGTCTTCCCCACCACCGTAATGACGGTGGCTGACCTAGTAACACATTCACATTTGACACCCAATATGTAGACCGAAATGGACGTAAGGCAGAAAGCAAGGCAATGATCGTGATTAAAATTTCCCCTATAACCACAGGTGCTAGCGTCAATTACTATGAAGTCCCCACTCATTACAAATCACTCACATTTTTCATCCCTGTTCCCTAGTAGCCACTGGCGTCAGCACCAGCAGCACCAGCGGCGCCAGCCTTTTTTGGGCTGTCCACTAGTTTGAGGATTGTGCTTATAAACTGAGTTCGATTGGCTATTCATCAACTGGTCTGATGGTCTTACCTGTTGATTATTTGACTTTCCCGTTGGTACTTCCTGGACTGGGTTTGGACCCGGATGTACCGAGTTCGATAGTCCCACGGCTGGCCTTGACTCGAGTCCTCGACTACATGTGATATAGTCCAAGGTCAGTCCTTAATTTGTGAAACATGAACGTGCATTTTTCTCAGGCCCCAGCTTGGCGGTTCCGCAAGCGCACACACATCAAAACGACTCGACCAGGGAACTGCTAAGCACGTGTGCTAGTAGATATCACTCACGTTTGGGGTTTCTCTGGCATTGTGTCTGAGTACAAGTAGGACAACGATCGTCTGGGTGGGCGTGTTTGCTCTCTTGGACTGTTGGACGCGTGTTGAGCGGTTGATAATGGGGATACCAAAAAGGCGGTGTCCAAAGACCCCGAGGATCCCGTGGATCCCACGTAGGGCGCTGGACCAGGCGCTGGACATACAGGCACACAAAGCGCTTATTGTAAGATCGGCGGCCTATTGCAAGGCAGTACCTATGCATTCGGGGCTTATTATGAATCTTATGCCCTTCACGCCTTCACGGCGATCCATATCTCTTGCGCAACCCACAGCCTTCTCGATCTTTATTTGAAATGGCCCCAGGACGACCACATTACACACAAATGCCCTTGCTTACTCACATCTTGGCCGTAAAGAAAGACCTGATCCTCTGCTCTGACAAAGCCAAAGTGAAACTAAAACTACCTCCATTCCCTGTGCAGACGTATCCCTTCCATGGAGTGGGGGTGATTGCCCTTGGGGCATGTGTACCGCCTGCTGGCGCTCCTATATCAGTCAGCTGCAAAATGCTCCCATGAGGCATCAGCTACGAAATGATGACTCACCATCTCAGTGTTGCCGCTGTCCATGCACCCACCAGAAATGCAATGCTGTAGCTCCATACCGTCATGTATTCTCCGCTCAAAATATACCTTGACCGTCCCGCGAAACGTAGAGTCTAGACTTTCGTGGGTCACTGCAGGTTCTCAAGGGCTTGGTGGGATCACATTGGGCGACCCCACCTGCACCAAGGTGTAATGCAAGATACTGCTCGTGAGCCTTGTATGTGATTCGAGTATCAAATCATGGTGACCGAACTCACTGAATATGCTGTCACTCTGCTCTCTTACTCCATCGTTTGATATAATCTAGTGGATCTAGCTTAGCTTGCTACTTACAAGAAATATTTAGTTGTACGCCGCATCTATTATTGGTCGCTGTATCTCCCCTTAGGGCCGGAGTGACAGCGCGCGGCCAGTTGCAGGACATCATCCTCTTAGGGTTTTTGGTAGCTGTTTCGCCGGATCTCTTGCATGGCCTACCATCGGGGTTTTCCGGGCCCGGTGGCTGTCAATTAAGGAATGAGGTCTACTGTAATGAGACTCAATGAGTCCCTTCGGGGAAAGACAACTAGAGGTGCTCTTACCGGAAAGATCGGAAAGCCATACGACAGCTGTCCCACATTTTGAGAGCACACATACGGAAATTGCTACTGTATATAGTAGACGATAACCTAGTGCCAATAATCAGCGCTCTTCAGTTCGACCGACTAGAAACGAGGCGCACTTCTGGTATTACAGGCCCGAGTCTAAGAGTCAACATGAAACGAGGATAGCCGAAAGCAGTGACACCATAAGGGACTCGTGGCGGCCTCTGGATTTGCCACGGTCCAAAGATATTTCATTTTCGATCTGAGAGCCAGGCCTCTCTTTCCGTAGGTCCTGTAACTTATTCTTTAGGAGTCGGGCCACCACTGGAACTCCCATCATTTGTACTTGTTTCACCTGTGCCTCAAAGACGGCCCAGTTCTTCAAGTAGATGACGTAGGTCAGAGCTGGCAGAACCGTAACATCAGCTCTGATGCGCATTTAACGGGAGCAAGAGCACCTCCTACCACCTTCAAGTTGACGAGGCCCATCTTATGACAAGGATACAGGGGCTAGCGTAATCCGTCGCGCTTCATGAACGACGTACAGTGCACTCAAGCTTGAAGGCTACCTGTAATTCAGGTCAGTGATGGCGTAGCGATGCTACGCACCGACGATGTTGGTCTCGATATTTGCGCCGTTACCGCGTGAAGCAATGCGACGCTACTGTAGAGAGAAGTGAGGTTACATGATTGATGGGTATACCGCATAGAAGGGCAGCCCCTGGGGCATTTCATGTGTGAAGTTTTGAACGCTCGATAGGCCTACAGCATGATAACCAACAACTCCATTACATGACAGAAGAGGTTCTCTCTTGCCAATGCGTACGCCAGCTGGACTAGGCCGGCTTGGTACGGTACCAACCCAGCAAGTATCCCACGCTGGCCGTGAAGGGGGAAGGGCACGTGACTCAGCGCGCTGGTGAGGAGTGTAACGCCGACACCACCGAGACACCGATGATATCTTACTCCGAGCATGACGCCAAAGCCACTCGTTGCATATATACCACGATTTCAATCCCAGGATGACTTGGGTTCACCCCTGGGCCGTCGTTCGCGAAGACCGGCGTGCAAGGGTGCAATTTACTCATGTCACGCGTTAGCCCAGAACAAGGCCAGAAGCGCTGTGAAGGGTGCGCTGCACCATGAAGAAGCCCTCCAACTCGTACCGATGGCATAGGACCGCTCAATCTACTCCAGTTGATTGGGTGCTTGTGGGTTATCTTTGGAGGCGATCGCTTTCATCATGACGTTGTACCACAGGGGGTATGTCGGTCAGCCAGACTCTGAACATTAGAACAAGACCTCAAGAGAACTAGGAGGAACACGCGATGGATAGTGGGCAGCGGCAGTAGAAAAAGGCGAAAAGACGCGGGAAGGCAACGCAGTCACGCCGCAAACCTTACCAGCTTACCCTCTCAACTGCGACTCCCGCATCACATCCCACGATTCGCATGACCGAGCCATCGATCCACTCGAGACATGAAGAGGAAGGTGAACAATGTAGGCAGCCTGCTCAAGCGCGCATGCAAACGCAACAGGAGCCTTATCGCACGCATCTCGGCCTCCTACTCACTCATCGGCAGGCACCTCACTCCATGGCATCCAGCACGCCCTTCTGATATCAACACGTGGAGCTCGACGGGAATCCGAGTCACCCCCTCTTCTTCTGAGTGGGGCTTAAGATGACCGGGCGGGACTATACAGCGGCATACAACCTGAGAATCGACTGGCAGTGCTCCATAGGTAACCTGCCCCTGGCACACGGCAATCGATTAAAAAAATTTCAAGGGGCTGGGAAGCGCAGTGGCTGAGATCTGAGACCGACCCTACGTGGGGGGATTGGCATTCGCTGCCACCAAAAATCTTCATTTGCGCCCAAAAGTTTTAAAGTGAAGGCGTTTGCGCTGTATTGTTAGTACGAACAAAACAATTTCACATCGATATACGGGGAACATCACTGAGCAATGCGACGTAATCAACGCGCCTCAGGTCCATGGACGGCTTGTGCACCACTCTATTCATAGTGGCGTCTGGCTTGATCCGTCTGACCTCCATCATGGATATATAGTTGGGAATCACGATGAGAAAACCAGCCCACTCCCCCCTTTTTCCCTTCACTTGAACATAAGCTCAATTGGCATGAGCTGGTGTTGAATACCCTCACAGCCCTGGTAGATAATCAGGGCTCCATTGTGGCGTTGGAGACGAGAGAACACGGTAACGACGATTGTCTTCCTGGCCACCAGAATAACAACGACCTAGTAACACATTCACGTTTGACACCCAATACGTATACCGAAGTGGATACAAGGCAATGGATCGTGGTTGAGAAGGAGAAACCACCAGCATTTCCACTATAACCACAGGTGCTGGCGTCCGGTCCTGTGAGGATCCCACTCAGTAAAAGTTACTCACATTTTTCACCCCCACTTTACGAACCTTAGTAGCCACTGGCATCAGCAGATGATGCAACAGCCTGAGCCACCGCCGGACTGTCCCGGTTTCGCTCCATGGGTTGGACCTGATGGTTCACCTCTTGGTTGACTGCATAGGATATAGTCCAAGGTCAGTCCTTAATCTGTGGATCATGAACGTGCATTTCTCTCAGGCTTCAGCCCAGCGGTTTCGCAAGCACATCGATCGGGGCACTTCCAAGCACGTGTACTAGTAAGATATCACTCACGACTCGGATTGGGATCCGCAAAGTGGCATTGTGTCTCGGTACAAGTTGCACGATGATCGTCTGGGTGGGCTTGTTTACACTCTTGGATGCACGTTGAGCGGTGATAATGGGGATACCAGTAGGCTGTGCCCAAGGATCCCACGATCCCACGTAGAGCGCTGTACAGGGTGCTGGACTTACGGTACAGGCACACAAAGCGCTGCTGTAGGTCGGCCTATTGCATCGCAATCCGAATCTTCCAGTATGCCTTTCACAACACTTCGTACTGAGTCTCTTTGTGGGGCCCACAGCCTTCTCGATCTTTATTTTAAATGGCCCCAGAACAGTCACATTATACATAGTTGGCCTTGCTTTCTAGCATCTTGGCTGTGAAGAAAGATCCGATACCTTCGAGGCTTCGACAAAGCCAAGGTTAAAACAAATCCACCTCCGTTCCCTGTGCAGACGTATCCATTCCATGGAGTGGGGTAATCGCCCTTGAGACGTGTGCACCCGCTGCTGGCGCTCTTAAATCAGTCAGCTGCTAAGAGCCCCCGCGAGGCACCGCCTGCGAAATGATGACTCACCATCCTTGTGTTACCAGTTGTCCATGCACCCAGTGTAGCCAAGATGTAATGCAAGACACTACTCGTGAGCCTTGCATGTGATTCGAGTGTCGAGTCGTACTGCCAGTGACCGAACGCACTGACCATGTTGTCATAGTAATGGGACGAAAAAGCCTCACCGTACCGAGAAATAGTTTGATCGTGCCGCTCGGCAGGCGGAGGTTCCAATAAGCCCGATTCTGAGGACCCTGTGGCGTCGAAGCCATCGTTTTGTACACATGACTCGAGACCTCCAACCAAGGTGTTCCTGCCTATGTCTCTGAGGTGAGCCCCAGCCCACTATATTCTAGAGACGCTTGGAGACAATTCCTGTAATCAAATCAGTTTGCTGGACATCGTAAGTCACTTTGAGACAGATGAACTCTCAGACGGGCGACCCCCTTTCGTTTACCCTTCAAGCTTCGAGCCTAAAGCCTCGTAATTACTCCCCCCTCCTGTCCGCCCTTGAATCCATCTGACTAAGCAACATCAACAGTTCCGCAATACGTATGACTCTGGACAACACCGTCTTTTTTCCACAACGCCGATTACATAGAGTATGCGCTCGAGGCCGTCGAGCAGGGCCCAGCGGCGGTCGGCTTGCGCGCCAAAGCGCACGCCGCTCCCCTCGCTCTGAGGTCGCGTGACCATCACCACCGTCGATTCCGTCGATTTTTGTCCTCGTCTCTTGCTTGCTCACGCTCCTCCTTCCTCGTGCCGCTCGTAGCGCTCGTGCGGCGAGCTGGCCTCTTACCAGCAAAAGAAGTTCTCCATCGACGATTGCGTCGACATCGTGATCGCAGGCCTAACCTCCGATGCTTGTGCCCTCAGGTGCGTCCCTCCAACTATTCTCGTAACTATCACCGCGTGCAGGAAGAGTGCAAACGCGAATAAAGTTTCTCTCCCTCCTTTCATCTTTTCATCTTTATTACCCCGTGCAGCGACTTCACGCGCCAACAGGCCAATCGGTCAAAGATGTGGTTCGTATTGGCCATCGCCGACAGGGCTTCGTTTCCCATGTTCTCCCATTCTGTCCCTGCAGCGAGGCCGACGCACTCCCCAACGACTGTATACAACATTTATCTAGGCAATATACAATTTGTCACGAGTTGCACGCCCTCTGTGAGACGCTTCTAGCTAGACAATGAATGGGAACTCATGACGAACATCACTGCCATTGGCGATGAAGACTCCTGTCACGTGCACGATGACGCAGCCACACCGTCAACTTTCGGATCCCTCGAAGGCACCGCACCCGATCGAAGTGTACCACCGGGTTGTGCGCCAAAGGAGCAAAGCTCCTGCCCTCCTCCCCTTCCATAGCGCCAGCGCCTGCAACTGCCTCCTTCCGCCGCTGGCAACGAGGATGTTGGGATGATAGGCAAAAGCGCAAGACAATCTGTATCCCTAGAAGGACATGATACTCCCCGCAATATCCTTTCCCCGAACCCGAGCCGCCACCTCCCGTTGCCCATCAGTGTATCTGCAGTGCCGGTTGCAGGGAAGGTCCACCCCATCGATCACGGGCGAATGGCGGTAGTTTACGGCGCTTCTCACATGTTAGCCCAGAAACAATGCAGGTGCTGTACCGTAACTTTCAAATTAAAGTCGGTACGAGGTAAAATGTGTGCTCACTATAGTCAACTTGAAGCTGGCTGTGTGGAACATCTCCTGTGGTCCCTGTGGTCCTCCGTCGTGAAGTTGCACCGCAGGGTGGAATGACTGGCGTAGACCCCACAGCCCGTGGGGGTTCGTCAGGAGGGTACGCGACTGCAGGGGCTACTAGTAAGCTTGTGGGAGCTGTAGTAGTTAGCTTCGCTGAATGTCTTCCGAGGGGTCGCATTTGCACCCTAAAATGTTCAGACCTCCGTAAGCTCGAGACTATTACAAATACCGTTGCTCTACACTAAGTGCGGGCGCACTGACAGTAGACTGTCAGTAGTGCCTCGTCGGATGAGGAATAAGGATAAGACCTCGATGAGAGGTCGTAGGCGACATTCGCCCCATTTGTTGTGGCCCAATCAGCCTCGTTGCTCCATTCCGCCGGATTTCGTTCTGTCTCCTGTACGTCACCTAGAGATGTCCTATTGGATATCTAGCAAATGTGCCCCAGCTCCGTGGACTTATATACTATATCATTAATTGCAGAGTATAGGGCAACATCTTCGAGTGATTCGGGGAGCCCTGAGGCTTGTAATAGCCACTAGCGGAGTGTCTCGAAATGGGGTAGACCGGTTTAACCTACTGGGACATGCAGTACTGTAATGGCCTTGTATTGTGACAATTGCGTGCTCCCACAACCCAAGTGAGTTACCAAGGCTCTTCGGTGCAGTTGCAGCACTGGAATGAGAGGTTGTACGTTGACTGTGAACCATGGTGACACTGCCACGGCCGACATAATAACACATTCACACGACACCTTTCATTCTGGTGCCGAAGTGAACAACCGCAAAAGAAAAGACTTGGAAAAGACCACTTATATTTCCACTACAACATTAGGCTAAGCAGGTGGTTACTGTGAAGTTCCTCTCTCGCCGATAATCACTCACTCACAGTTCATGCCCAGTTGCCGAACCCTGCGACCTACATCACAATACACATGCATCTAGCCACGACATGGTTGTCTTGTTCATACTGGCCCATAGATTGCGATTGCTGAGCTACCCCGGACACGTTAGGCGGACGAGCTGGTCTGATGGCCACCCCAATTGGCTCGGATGGCTTGGCTGGTCCAGGATACGGAAGGTTTGGTCTACCCATAAATCAGAAGAGAAATAATAGCTGTCTGATGGGAAATGGTATTAGCTGTAAATACTCAGATTCAAGTAAAGGTGAACATTCCTGGACGAACTCGTTTGCTTCAACGCCACCTTACGGAACCAAAGAATATTTGATCCAGACTTTATGAACAAGAAGGGGCTCAGTTAAGTGATGACGGGGGTTAATATATGCGCACCGATTAGGGGGCTAGTGTGCCAAGAATTATGTACTGGAAGACGTAGAGGGCTGGTGTGGGCGCTGGAAGCCTTGCTGGAAGTCGATTGCTACTTGGTGTGTAAGTTCTTTTTCAGGACAGAGCCGTGGGGCTGTGAGTTGCGGTTTTTCCGCATCCAGTCACGCGCCGAAAAAGGAAGGTGCCAAGTAGGCACGTTTCAAGCTGTCATTCTATTTAAACTCAGATAGTTAGAAAAAGAAAATACTTTTATTAGTCCATAAACAATATTACAGGAACGGCAAAACACGTCATTTGAGTTTTAAGAAAAACATAACATATGTTTTATTAGCTAACTACTTTACAATGATTTTTCTAAGTCGATTTACTAGGCGCGAGGGTGCGGAGAGAGTGCCCGCCCCCTTCGGTTTCGCGCGCGGCCCTCGCCCGGGTTGCGTCATACCCCGCTCGCACATCCTCCCGCCTTTGCAAGAACGCGGGGGAGCACCACCCTCGTGCGCACACCCCTCCGTTCGCGTGCGGCCTTTCTCTGGGTTGCGCCCCGCCCTTCCCCGTCCGGCCCCGCCCGCGCGTCCTCCAACCTTTGCGCGCATGCGAGGACACGGCGCTGGCGGTGCAACCCCGGGCCGTTCGCCGCTCGGGTTGCACCGCCCCTCGTTCCGGGTGCCCCCCTTGCGCGCACCGCCCCCCGCCTCTCCTGCGCCCACAGCATACGCGCAAAGGGGCGTGTGTGGGAGCAGGCGGGGGTGGGTTAACCGGGGTGCGGGGGTGGTGCGTCCCGCATAAGCGATTGGAGGGGGGGAGGGGGGGCGCGTTGTCCCTCTGCGCACCGCTTTGCGCGAAGGGGAGTCGGGGGTGCGTGCGGGGTTGTCGTAGCCCGTGCGGAAAGCGTCGGGGGTGCGTGCGGGGTGGTCATAGCCTATGCGGAGGGGGTTGGGAGCGCGTGACGAGGACGCGGCGGGGCGACCACATGAGGGGGGAGGGTGAGTATGTGCATGGCGGCGTCGAAATAAGGTTTGTGGGCTGAGTCCTAATGATGTCACGTGGTTTACCCGCCTCCACCGTCCCTCTCATCATTCGCGACGCCTGTTTGCGCGTGCGCTTCCCGTCTACCCCCCTCCCCCCATCCTTCCCACACAGACAGGGTATGCATAAGGTGCGCTATCCGCCGCCTTTCCGCGATCCTGCCACATACTCACCCTCCGCCCCTCGCGTTGCCGCCGCGCCGCGTCCTCCTCGTCACGCGCTCGCGACCCCCTCCGAACGGGCTACGACCACCCCACACGCACCCCCGACGCTTTCCGCACGGGCTACGACAACCCCGCACGCACCCCCGACTCCCCTTCGCGCAAAGCGGTGCGCAGAGGGACAACGCGCCCCCCCTCCCCCCCTCCAATCGCTTATGCGGGACGCACCACCCCCGCACCCCGGTTAACCCACCCCCGCCTGCTCCCACACACGCCCCTTTGCGCGTATGCTGTGGGCGCAGGAGAGGCGGGGGGCGGTGCGCGCAAGGGGGGCACCCGGAACGAGGGGCGGTGCAACCCGAGCGGCGAACGGCCCGGGGTTGCACCGCCAGCGCCGTGTCCTCGCATGCGCGCAAAGGTTGGAGGACGCGCGGGCGGGGCCGGACGGGGAAGGGCGGGGCGCAACCCAGAGAAAGGCCGCACGCGAACGGAGGGGTGTGCGCACGAGGGTGGTGCTCCCCCGCGTTCTTGCAAAGGCGGGAGGATGTGCGAGCGGGGTATGACGCAACCCGGGCGAGGGCCGCGCGCGAAACCGAAGGGGGCGGGCACTCTCTCCGCACCCTCGCGCCTAGTAAATCGACTTAGAAAAATCATTGTAAAGTAGTTAGCTAATAAAACATATGTTATGTTTTTCTTAAAACTCAAATGACGTGTTTTGCCATTCCTGTAATATTGTTTATGGACTAATAAAAGTATTTTCTTTTTCTAACTATCTGAGTTTAAATAGAATGACAGCTTGAAACGTGCCTACTTGGCACCTTCCTTTTTCGGCGCGTGACTGGATGCGGAAAAACCGCAACTGGGGCTGTGATGGCTGTGACGGCTGTGACGCTCGGGTCTCCATCGTCTCCATCGTGCTCCCATCATCTGCGGCACTGCGGCCCAGTACTGCAGGATACTATCCCAGTTACATGGCTTCCTTACTTCACATCCTCTCTGTGATTCGCAGACTATATTCTCTAGGAACTTTCCTCAGGGGCCGCTTCAAGTGCTTGGGCCTACTATTGACCCTCCTTTGTCGCAAGTTGACTAC
The DNA here is from genome assembly GCA_025769895.1 of Lactarius psammicola. NCBI lineage: Eukaryota > Fungi > Basidiomycota > Agaricomycetes > Russulales > Russulaceae > Lactarius > Lactarius psammicola. The sequence goes on along the minus strand of WTXK01000043.1, from coordinate 187,790 downwards.
ATGCCGTTTGTGGTATTGTGGGGGTCCTGTGCCGTCTCGAGAACCAAAGTCTGCCCAGTCTTCTATTACTTGGGAACACCCACCACTGGATGGCCCCCTTGGTCTGAGGGGACTTGTTGTTACGTTCAGCCGAACGTCTGCCTGACTGAGGCGTGTGGTCCCTTGTATTTGATGAAGAGGAAAGTCTTGCGTAAGTCGACCTGCTGGAATACGACTGTCGGTACGTTGACGTCCTCCTTCAGTCAGGAATTAGAGTTGATAATGAATAGAAAGAATCCCGCTTTAGGACTTTAGTGGAGAGGAGCGCAGGCAATGGGAAAACACCAAGGAACTAGGCTGATTGTCCAAGAAGTCAAAGCTACCGAATACAAGTGAGGTAGCGCAGTACTTATACTACTACGATCTAGTATTAGAACTCCTCTTGAATGTGAAACCGATATAAGGGAACCAATAAGGTATCAGCGATAAGGGTGAAACATAGAACAAGTCCATCAGAACAATACAGTCAGGAACTGATCCATGAGGCGATCATGAGACAACAATGAGGCGAAACACATGCCACAACCATCAGATAAGAAACCATAAGACCCGTCACCTGCCAGGGCCATCAAACACCTGTCTGATCCTTCCATCATCTTCCAGAACCTTCCCTTCTAGGCTTCGTCACGTGACTTGATCACGTGACTACTAGTCTTCCAACATAGGCGTTACCGTCGTCTTCATCCGATACCCAGTCGGCTATCATTCGCCGGACTTCTTCCTCTTCTCCTTCATCTGGAGAGTCTTCATCTATCCGCTCCCGCGTCATGTGCCATAACTCTTGCTTAGTCATGCCCCATGGCCTTGTCTTCGCGGGTGTCGTAGGCGGGTTCGTAACATTGCCTCCTTTTCTAGGACAGCGACCACGCTGTACGTCCTGTAGAGACGAACCGCCAGCTACTGCGTGTCGAGAATCTGAAGTGTCACATACTGAAATATGCCGGGTGGCAGTCTGCCTCCTCCGGTCTTCCAACGCCTTTTCGCATTGAGGCCAATATCGCGGTGCCAGTGTTGACGTCTTCCATTTGATACTTGGCTCGAAGAACGCCAACCAGGGGTACCCTAGTACCACGTCTTCATTCCCTATTCTTGCTATCATGAACTCCATGTGTGTACAGGTCGCGTCATCAGTGGAGACCTTGAGTTCGATGTAGTGAGGGCTACTTCCCTCTACGTTAACCGTTCCATCTATGTTGTAGAGCGTCCGCGGTCTTGAGTACTCCTTCCGTGGGTATCCGAGTCGCTCAGCAAACTCCGGGCTGAGGAAATTGTGAGTGGCGCCTGAGTCCACTATCGCCGATTTTGTTACTCTTGAAGTGCCAATGAGAAATGTTGCGGGAGTTCGAAGCTCTCTCAACCGCTCGTCTTCCAGTACTTGTAGTCGTTGTTCTACTTCTCTGGCGCGGTCCATGCGCTCATAGCGTGGGCGGTCTTCCTCCAGCGCTTTCAGGAACCTTGTCTTTCGATCATCAGGAGTCAAACTCCTGGTCCTCGGTATTACCGCTCCTGGGGTAATCAGTTGTGGTGCTGGCGCTCTAGGCTGCACAGCGAATCCTCGTGTCTTCTGTGGTCGTACTCGCGGCAATCCCCTGTTAGGGCAAACTGATCGCACGTGTCCTGGACGCTGGCAGTGGTAACACACCGGGTTTCCTGCCATTCCAACTCGTCCTCTTACTCGTCCCGGTCGTAGGTCCATCGCTTCCGGGTGGTTCTCGTATTGCCTCCATATAGGCATTTCTTCCATTGGCGCACTCCTGGGCACCCATTGTTCTTCCGCGTATTGTTCTCTCGCCTCGGCAGGCGGCGATGATCGTGGTGAGGGTAGTCCCCAGTCTTTTTCTTCAGGGAGTCCAAATCCCCATTCTTCATCGTCTTCCTCATACTCTTCAAGTATGGCTTCCGTGGGTGACTCGTAATCTTTTTGCGCCTTGTATTCGTCTTGCGCCTCTTGCCGTGTTGGGAGTCCGAAATACTCCGCATAGTCGTCGTAGTCGTTTTCCAGCGCTTCAAGCTGTCCTTCGTAGTATTGCTCTTGTTCTACGTATTCTTCTTCGTTTGCCTCGTCAGGCCATCCGTTTTCCTCCAAAGGCTGCTCCGTTTGAGACAGTGAGGGTGTGGGACTTAGAGAGCGGGTGCCGTTACTCAGCTCTAGTCTGTATGTGTCCATGTGCATCTTCATTTGCACTCTTCGTTCTAAGGCGTGCTTCCATTCCGCGTAGCTCGTAGGCTCGTCCATCATGATAATGAGCTCGTATAGCTCCGGTTCGATTCCGTTGGCGAATATTTCAAGCCCCAGTGTTTCGTTGAGATCATATTGAGCTTTCCGCATCAATTGTTCGAATTGGGTGGTGTACGCGTCCATGTCAAATCCTTCCATCTTTATTCCATCGGCAAGCTTGATCCTTGCTGCCTCTTTTTCTAGTGTGTTCGCGAATCTATTCCTGAAGTTCCTTTCTACCTGGTCGAGGTAAATGCTGTCGTCGTGGGGAATTCCGTTGTTGTGCGTCGTTTGTATCCATCCCAATTGCTCGTATATCCAGGTATGCCCATCTGGTACTTGTATGTAGGTGAGGAACACCATTGCCCATCGATAGTAACTTAGCTGATAGTGCTGGTGATTCAACGCAGCAAATAGCTCCCATTGCGTCATGAACGACTCCGCTTGAGACCGTTCTCCTGTGAACACTTGTGGTTCTTGGCCCAAAAACTCTTGCTCTTGTACGCGTGACATATTCTTCTTTTGCAAACAGGAACCGTTCTTCTGTTGCGTGTGATCCTAGACTTGCCGGCCTCTTGTATCAAATAGAAAGGGGTAGAAAAGCTTTGACTTAATGTTACGTTCAGCCGAACGTCTGCCTGACTGAGGCGTGTGGTCCCTTGTATTTGATGAAGAGGAAAGTCTTGCGTAAGTCGACCTGCTGGAATACGACTGTCGGTACGTTGACGTCCTCCTTCAGTCAGGAATTAGAGTTGATAATGAATAGAAAGAATCCCGCTTTAGGACTTTAGTGGAGAGGAGCGCAGGCAATGGGAAAACACCAAGGAACTAGGCTGATTGTCCAAGAAGTCAAAGCTACCGAATACAAGTGAGGTAGCGCAGTACTTATACTACTACGATCTAGTATTAGAACTCCTCTTGAATGTGAAACCGATATAAGGGAACCAATAAGGTATCAGCGATAAGGGTGAAACATAGAACAAGTCCATCAGAACAATACAGTCAGGAACTGATCCATGAGGCGATCATGAGACAACAATGAGGCGAAACACATGCCACAACCATCAGATAAGAAACCATAAGACCCGTCACCTGCCAGGGCCATCAAACACCTGTCTGATCCTTCCATCATCTTCCAGAACCTTCCCTTCTAGGCTTCGTCACGTGACTTGATCACGTGACTACTAGTCTTCCAACATAGGCGTTACCGTCGTCTTCATCCGATACCCAGTCGGCTATCATTCGCCGGACTTCTTCCTCTTCTCCTTCATCTGGAGAGTCTTCATCTATCCGCTCCCGCGTCATGTGCCATAACTCTTGCTTAGTCATGCCCCATGGCCTTGTCTTCGCGGGTGTCGTAGGCGGGTTCGTAACACTTGTAGCTGCTGCCAGTTCTGTTCCCCTCTCGTCAAGCCGCTTCAACGTGCATGAGGCATCAATGTCACGTGCACCAATCCGATCCCCTACACCAGATGTTAGCCGCTTCCTTCCTACCCCATCTATAAATTCCCGCAAGGGCTATGGCATATCTACGCCAGCATCCACATTCCAGAACTCCGGCACAGTAACACCTGAGCTAGCAGAAGACATACGTCTTCTTGATCGGCGGATTGATATGGCACCCCCAATACCCGGTGAGTGTGATGACGAGAAAAGCAGACCTGAAATTCCACTCATACTGTCACGGACGGACCAAGACACTGACACATCGGTCATGACTACGATGGTCAGCGGTAATTAGTCATGGACTACTCATATCAGTCAGCAGTGGAGCGCGTTATCACATGTAAGATAGTACGATGACTCATACCTAGGATAGCTGTACTAGGGTTCGAGCTAGTTACGCTATTGGTTACTTTACGATTCGGGAGGAGCTTTAAAGCCCTTGGCAACTGTATATAAGGCTCATTGTTCAGACCATGGATCCTTATCCTGGTCTTCTCAATACCACCACCATTGTTCGCGACCTAGGAGTGCCAACTTCCTTTCCCTTCACCTATCTCTCGTCTCTACTACTCGTCCTAGCCTTTGTCTTCGGAGTCGTACTCCACGTTGAAGACATCGAGAGCAAAGACACTATCGACGCCGTGTACTAGAACGAAGTCACGTGCCTACGTCCTCACGTTAAGTCTTGACACTTCGTGTATCGGACCGAGCTTAGCACTAGTCATCGCCTTCTTCCGCGCCTAAGTCAGGCAACGTCGTTGTGGCGACGTAACATTAAGACCAGGATCCTTCAAAGTGGCGTTGACTACAAGGGACCGTTGGGGCATCAATCGAACTTTCAGGCCCTACATCATCGAACGACGCGGCGAACGAAACGTACCGCAAATCTATTTGGGAGCAGCACGTTGGAGAACTATTCGAGGGGACACCGGATACTACGTAAACATCCCCACAAGACCATCACAGTGGTACCCAGTTGAGTTCAACTTCGAAAACCTTTGTTGGGTAGAGATTGCTTGGAACGCACCACAGAATCATTGGGACGTATTGCGACCCGCAGGATTAGAATATCGCTGTGATATTCTCGAACGAGACGTACAGACAAGAGGCAATTGGGGTCCCATTGACGGACAAGACGAAACAAACGCATCAGGGTCATCAAGGACACCCGCACCATCGGAAGCAAGCGAAGATACCGCCGAGGACGAAAGTGAGAGCGAACAGCACGAGCAAGAAGCAGCGATCGAAGAAATCACAGAATTGGCAGAACAAATTGCCATTCGCGACGCAACCGCAGCACCAGAGGAACACATTGTCCCAGCACCGATAGCTGAGTACCCAGTCAGATCACGAATGGCCACAATGACAGAGCCAGTACAAGTGCGCATAGAAGCACCAGCGCAAGAACCAATAGGAACGATCGACCCTAACACAGGGCATCGTATCATGCAAGATGGGCAAAGAATCACCGACGACGACATAGCACTTTACCGTGCTGTAGGACCAGACAGAGACGACCCTCCCAGTGAAGGAGGGGGAGGTGGATTCGCAGGAAGAGGACCACCTGAAGACCCAGAAAACCCCTGGAGAGGAGGAGGAGATTTACCTGATGGACGCCCACCGAGAGGCGGAGGATTCCCAGGAGCCCCAGGAGGAGGAGCCCCAGGAGGCGGAGGAGATCCTAATGCGGGACTCAATGTGGCTGTGGGAGCCGCCAGATCAGATAAGTTCATCGGCAACCCACCTATCACATTCACTGGCGATCACACCAAAACAGAACAATTCCTCACGCAATGGGAATTGTATTGGGGAGTCAATAACAACAACCCCGTCATGATCAACCCGTACCAGAGAAGCATGCTATTCTTCACCTTCGTGCAAGGTGATCTCGTCAACGAATGGATTGTCGCCATGGCCAGATGGATTGGCGACCAAGTACGACACAACGGGGTCCTCAGCACCAATGAATGGCTGTGGAATGAAGTCGTAACGGCCTTCAGAAGGCGATTCGCGAACACCCTTGAAAGGGAACAGGCCCGTACGGCATTAAAACAGGGCATCAAAATGCAAGGAGGTGATGTGGATGCTTATGTCACTCTATTCGAAAAGTTGGCACGCCAAGCGGGGTATCGACTGGACTCCGCTCTCACACTCGACTTTTTCACCAACGGCCTACCCCGGGGATTATATGAAGCCTGCTATCAATTCGATGAACCACAGACATATGCGGAATGGAAGAACGCAGTGTTACGCCGACAAGAACAATACATCCACATGAGGGCTCGCCTCGACCAGAGAGGAGCAAGCAAGTCAAACACCGGAGCATGGATCCCACGCATGCCCGGAGGATTCCGACGCACTAACGACCCCAACGCAATGGACACGTCAGCCGGACGCACTAGAGGGAGACTTGCAGAAGCTGAAGAAGTACTTGAACGCTACGAACAGCAGAAGCCCCGCAATCCACCGTTTCCACCAAGGCAAGGATTTATACAACGCGGGAACCGCCGCGACTTTAGGGAAGTGACCTGTTATAACTGCCAAAAGAAAGGTCACATCAGTCGCCAGTGCACTATGCCACGCCAAAGCAGAGGAAGATATGTCGAAGCCTATGAAGAAGAGGCGTACGAACCACGAGTGGCCGCTACAAGCAATAGGCCCATAAGCGCACAAGAACGCGCCGACCAATTCCTCACAGGAGTATCAAAGGATACGGATGAGGTCAAGGACATTGTATTCCAGAAATTGTGGAAGGAGGGTTTTCCGAGCGCCTGAACCCATCGGCCTGGGTGAGGGCAGTATGTTGTAACTCTGTGATAATGACTCGTTTCCGTTCTTTAAGAATTCCAGTCTCGATTCGCACAAGTTACGCAATGGCCGAAAAGAAAGCATTAGTAGATTCCGGAGCCACGGACAACTTTATAAAACCCGCGTTCGCACGACGCATGGGCATTGGCATCCAACGACTAGATAAGTCACGAAAAATATGGAATGTCGATGATACCGAAAACAAAGCAGGGCTCATCACGCACTATACGGACCTCAAAGTTTTCCACGACGGAAAGGAACAAGTTATGAGGTTCTTACTTACAGACATCGGACGAGAAGATCTCATATTCGGTTACCCATGGTTGGCAACTTACCAACCTACGATCGACTGGCGGAACGCCACCATTAATACGAAGATAGCGCCTACCACACTTCAAACACTCAAGGTCACACCACTACGAACAACAATCACCAAAGCCCTCACTAAAGAAAAGAAGGAAGCAATTGTACAAGAATTAGAGGAAGAAGAGATCCAAGCACGAGGGGCAGCAACGGACATGGCCATTCAAGCGGGCCAATACACCAAAGCAGCCGAACTACCACCCGAATATGCTGAGTTCTCCACCTTGTTCAGCGAACAAGCATCACAGCGATTTCCACCCAGCCGTGCATGGGATCACGCTATCGAATTCAAGGAGGGAACACCGGACGCCGTCGACTGCAAAGTCTATCCTATGACCCAAGACGAAGATAAGTCGCTCAAGGAATTCCTGGACGAACAACAGAAGAAGGGATATATTCGACCATCGAAATCCCCTTACGCATCACCCTTCTTTTTCATCAAAAAAAAGGACGGTAAACTTCGACCAGTACAGGACTACCGACGAATAAACGACATGACCATACGCAACCAATATCCCCTTCCCCTTATTGACGACCTCATCCTCGACCTTAGTAATGCCACCATCTATACCAAGCTTGATATTAGATGGGGGTACAACAATGTACGCATTAAAGAGGGGGATGAAGGGAAGGCAGCGTTCAAAACGCGCTATGGACTCTTTGAACCAACTGTTACGAACCCGCCTACGACACCCGCGAAGACAAGGCCATGGGGCATGACTAAGCAAGAGTTATGGCACATGACGCGGGAGCGGATAGATGAAGACTCTCCAGATGAAGGAGAAGAGGAAGAAGTCCGGCGAATGATAGCCGACTGGGTATCGGATGAAGACGACGGTAACGCCTATGTTGGAAGACTAGTAGTCACGTGATCAAGTCACGTGACGAAGCCTAGAAGGGAAGGTTCTGGAAGATGATGGAAGGATCAGACAGGTGTTTGATGGCCCTGGCAGGTGACGGGTCTTATGGTTTCTTATCTGATGGTTGTGGCATGTGTTTCGCCTCATTGTTGTCTCATGATCGCCTCATGGATCAGTTCCTGACTGTATTGTTCTGATGGACTTGTTCTATGTTTCACCCTTATCGCTGATACCTTATTGGTTCCCTTATATCGGTTTCACATTCAAGAGGAGTTCTAATACTAGATCGTAGTAGTATAAGTACTGCGCTACCTCACTTGTATTCGGTAGCTTTGACTTCTTGGACAATCAGCCTAGTTCCTTGGTGTTTTCCCATTGCCTGCGCTCCTCTCCACTAAAGTCCTAAAGCGGGATTCTTTCTATTCATTATCAACTCTAATTCCTGACTGAAGGAGGACGTCAACGTACCGACAGTCGTATTCCAGCAGGTCGACTTACGCAAGACTTTCCTCTTCATCAAATACAAGGGACCACACGCCTCAGTCAGGCAGACGTTCGGCTGAACGTAACACCAACGGTGATGTTTTTTGGGTTAACCAACTCTCCGGCGACGTTTCAGGCCATGATGAATCACATCTACAGAGACGTCATTGCCAAACACGACCAATTGGGCACGGCAATAAGGGTGTATATGGACGACATTGGTATCGCAACACGAACGACGCTCCAAGGACACATCGCAGCCGTTAAGGACGTACTAGCAGTGGCAAAAGAACACGATCTCTACTTCAAACTGGAGAAATGCCTTTTCCACCAGCCACGGATGGATTACCTGGGGGTAATCCTTGAAAAGGGGGTAACGCGCATGGACCCCGCCAAAATTTCGGGCATCCGTGACTGGCCAACACCTACCACCGTCAAACAAGTACGCTCATTCCTTGGGTTTTGCAATTTTACCGCGCTTTCATCAAAGGATTTTCGTCACATGCACGAGCTCTTCACAAACTCACAAGAAAGGACGTGGAATGGCAATGGACAGAAGCAGAAGACAAAGCATTCAACACACTCAAAAACCTTGTTACAAGTGAACCAATACTAGCGCATCCAATTCTTAAGGATCAATTTGAGTTAGAAGTCGACGCATCAGGATACGCGATCGGAGGAGTACTACTACAGCGCAAAAAGGACGGCAAACGACACCCCATCGGTTACTTCTCCGCGACGCTAAATGCAGCAGAGCGCAACTATGACATCTACGACTTGGAACTACTGGCAATTGTTAGAACACTGCGACACTGGAGACCATTACTAGCCGGCTCACCGCATAAGGTCAAAGTCTTTTCAGACCATATGAATCTGCAATACTGGAGATCACCACAAAAAATCAGTCGAAGAGTAGCCAGGGAAGTACAGGAACTTATGGAATACGACATTGAAATTCACCACATCAAAGGAACAGCGAACAGCCGCGCCGACGCATTATCACGGCGACCAGATTACGATCAAGGCGAACATGACAACGAAAATGTCACAGTACTTCCTGACCGCCTATTCATCCGAGCAAGTACCACCGAAGCCGCACCAGCATTAGTTCAAGTCATCACACCAGAAGAAATGGAAAGATCGGACCCAATATACCAACAAAGCGAAGAGGTATTGAAACCATGGGTTGACGCTCATCACCTCAAGAAGGTAGAAGGGACTTGGTATAAGGACGGCAGACGCGTGGTCACTGGAGGACTTCATGATCGACGGACAATTATCAAAGCGCACCACGACTCACCAGTATACGGGCATCCAGGGATTGCTAGGACAACACAACTCATCGCACGCGGCTACTGGTGGCCTAATATACACAAAGACGCAATGGAATACGTAAGAGGTTGCGCCGAATGTCAACGCCACAAGATAAACAACCGACCAACAAAGGCGCCACTATCACCTATCTTCCCGATACCCGAAGCTATGCCATTCGCTACCATTGCCCTGGACTTCATCACTAAGCTGCCTTTATCGCAGGGATACGACTCCATTCTCACGGTGACGGATCACGACTGCACAAAAGCATCAGTCTTTATCCCGTGCAACGAAGAGATAACGGCAGAAGAAACGGCAGCCCTATATGCCAAACACGTGTTCACTCGATTTGGACTGCCTACGAAGATCATCAGTGACCGGGACCCCCGATTCGCATCCAAATTCACACGAGAATTGTGTAAAATCCTTGGCATCAGCCAGAACGTGTCTACGGCGTATCACCCAAGAACCGATGGACAATCGGAACGCACCAATCAATGGCTAGAACAGTATCTAAGGTTCTGGACTAATGAGCGTCAAGATAACTGGTGTTCTTATCTTCCAATGGCAGAATTCACGCACAATCAATGGCCCCACGAGATAACAAGGAAGTCCCCTTTTGACCTCCTTATGGGGTACAATCCGCGCGCTGATTGGATCGATAGACCATCACCCATTCCGCAAGTATCACTCCGAGTGGATCAATTCAAAGAAGCTCGAGAAAACGCCAAGGCACTGATGGAACGAGCGCAAAGATTATGGATCAAACACAAAGATACGCCCAGGTACAAGATAGGAGATCTCGTGTGGCTGGAAGGACGCCACTTGCGCACCAATCAACCAACCGCCAAGCTTGCACCCAAACGACATGGGCCTTTTAAGATCACTCAGGTGATGTCCGCAGTCAACTATCGATTGGAACTTCCCACGCAGTGGAGCATTCACCCAGTGTTTCACATCGATCTTCTCACACCTTATCGTGAAACGGAAACACATGGTCCGAACTACCCACGCCCGCCTCCAGAACTGATAGATAACGAAGAAGAATATGAAGTCGAGAAGATTCTAGACTCCCGGCGGTTTGGCAGAAGGCGCAAACTCCAGTATCTCGTCAAATGGAAGGGTTACCCAGACTCCGACAATCAATGGGTCGATAAGGATGACGTATTCGCCGATAAGGCGATAAGGGAGTTTAAAACTTCAAACCCAACTGCAGAGACGCATATAAGGCGAACCCATATCGCTAAGTCCTCTCATCCCACTAACACTGCCACATCTACCAACACAACCTTCCCATCGTCGTATGCAATGTCCTCTTACTATTGTGGCACCCCGACGCGTGTCTTTGGAGCCGAACTGGACGAAGGACTTCTGTCCCTCGAGGCCGCGCAGAGCATACAGCGCGCCGCCATCGATGCCGAGAACAACGGGGGAGCTCCGATCACCCATCAAGAGGTCGCAGAAGTATTACGTCGATTCCCCAATCCAGCGACGAGCCCAGTGTCCACTCCTCCACTTCAGCAACTGGTGCTCACTGTGCCAGACGGAGGGGACGTACGAGGTACAGGGAGCGGACGTAACGATCACCCCACTAACCAAGCCATGGAAGAAGAGAACAAAAACAGTGGGGCCAGTCGACTCCTGCAAGTGCCTCAAGAAGTGGCGCAAGACTGCGGATGGGGAGTGGAAGAGGATGGCCAACGTCTGGCGAACCGAACAGTTCGCACGCGCAGTGGAACGACGACAGCAGCAGAAGGCAGCCAAGCTAGCGGAGTTTACAAAGAAGAGGACCAATACTACCCAGCTGAGCACCCCCAGATCTCCTACGGCAGCATAAACGATGACACACCCCATGCAGTGACTACTACCGGTAGTAATATCTATCGGGAGGATGTCCGCGTGGGCCGAGTGGTTATGCACTCGGCGATGGGCGATCTCCGCACCAAGACGGACCCACCACCAGGGTTCTGGGAGAACAAGGGGGCCCGCTGGATCGCATTCCCCATTACGGTCAATGGCGTCACGCGCCAAGCAAAATACGTGCAGACCATTATGTGTCCGAACCCCATCGTACTTGGGGTCATAGATGAGTCCGATCTCGTCTACCCGCAGCCGCTTTATGCCGCCCCCACGTACTCCATGCATCAACGCCCTGTCTACTCCCACTACCAACTAGTCCACCTCGAATCACAACACGAAGACAAGTGGATCGTAGACAGGTGTATCCGAGACCTGCACGACGACACGCTCAAAGCCGAGGTTCATCGTTACCGAACCTTAGCAGACGAACAGAAGAGGGTAGAAGCACGCATCGTGGAGTTGGAGCGGGCCTTCGGACAGGTCAACACAGCTAAGTTGGGCTGTATTCATCGATTGGAGATGGCTGATGGACTTGGACGGATTGAGGAACAACGAGGTTCGATGATGGATCCAGAGGAAGTATGGGATCACGTGGAACGCGGACGTCCCACCTGAAAAGGGGGTGATGTCACGGACGGACCAAGACACTGACACATCGGTCATGACTACGATGGTCAGCGGTAATTAGTCATGGACTACTCATATCAGTCAGCAGTGGAGCGCGTTATCACATGTAAGATAGTACGATGACTCATACCTAGGATAGCTGTACTAGGGTTCGAGCTAGTTACGCTATTGGTTACTTTACGATTCGGGAGGAGCTTTAAAGCCCTTGGCAACTGTATATAAGGCTCATTGTTCAGACCATGGATCCTTATCCTGGTCTTCTCAATACCACCACCATTGTTCGCGACCTAGGAGTGCCAACTTCCTTTCCCTTCACCTATCTCTCGTCTCTACTACTCGTCCTAGCCTTTGTCTTCGGAGTCGTACTCCACGTTGAAGACATCGAGAGCGAAGACACTATCGACGCCGTGTACTAGAACGAAGTCACGTGCCTACGTCCTCACGTTAAGTCTTGACACTTCGTGTATCGGACCGAGCTTAGCACTAGTCATCGCCTTCTTCCGCGCCTAAGTCAGGCAACGTCGTTGTGGCGACGTAACACATACCCCTCTAGCTGGTGAAGTAGGATCTCTGCAAGAGGGCGTGTCATGGCCCACACACCCGGCTCCATTGCATACTAACCCCCCCCTCACTTTTCCAATGAATCCTGGGGAAATTTCGCGATATACAAGGCATAGTACAATGTAAATAACATATTATTAAATTCTAGCATGCCCTTATGCTACCGTTAGATCCCGTGACATGATACTTGAAGTGATTAAGCCTTTCACTACTGCTTTTCCTTAGTGAGTTTATGAGTCGAATGACAACGGAATAATCTAATGCCCCCTCTTTAGCTTTCCGGAGCCAGGTGTTTCAAGTCAAGGCGATTTAAGTGCGGATTTTGGTACTTGGACACCAGCTACTCATCCAGAGGGGGCTCTCTATTTCTATGATGAAGAAAGGGTACGTCCGTGCTTGCATCTTAAAGTGACTGTAATGTTTGTGATGTTTTGTTCTTGTAGAGATTGTTTACTGATACAGACATGCGTGACAAGACATTGAGGGGTGAAGCGGAGCGCTTTTATAACTATTTACAGACATTTTCGGAGGCAAAAGAGCTAGCCAACTCTGATGAGTACGACTTAGTGCTTGACCTTAGGCTAGATCAAACTCAATGCCAAGCTAAATGCTTTCAATGGTTTTACTATTATGTCTCTCATAAAAATCGGTGTATCTTCTGGCTGGAGGAGTATCACGTCACAAATATGACACAACGGGTTGGAGTTCAGTCACTCGCTCATATTAGTATGTTCATTTATCATCATTTATCATATCTAAGCTAAACTCTTGCTAATTTGATATATAGAGCATCAGCTTGAATACCTTTATTGGTAAGCTTACTGTCCTTTACTTAATTGATATCTAAAGTAAAGCACTATCTTTTCAGGGATCACTGGTCATCATTTCCAGTTAACTTTGGTCAGCGCAAGTTGTCAAAAGAAGTCTATGATGAGCTTCTTGGAATGTTGGTACATGGTTGCATTGGTGAGCATATGACTTAACCCTTTATAGTGCACTATAATAAGACTTTATAGATGTAATGACATCAAAGACCTCAACACTTTGGCTTGATGATAACCAAATGCAGAAGATGATCAGCCTTGTACAACATGCTAAAAGTAAGTATAATACTAATATACTGTTAAGTTTGAGAATAACTGACTTAAGAGTTTAGTGGCTAGTGCTGGTGAAGTGTACTATACAGCAGGGGCCAGTTAGTATTCTCTTAACTTTTAATTAACTCAGCTTACTAGACTTTTGGCTCAGCAAGACTGCTTTCACTCTTTGGTATGCTGTTTTCTTCAAATTATATTAGTTACTAATTTATATATTTATATTTCTTAGCAAACTGGAGGTTTTTTGACCTTCATGGGCAAATAAATGCACGACTGGATAGACATAAGGCCATCTACCATGAGACAAGTGACAAAAGATCTATTTTCATCATTGTTCTATCTCCACTACTCTTCTTTGCACCTCAGAGGTACTTGACTGAGCTAGAGGAAGCATGGGTAGATAAACACATTCTAGAACCAGTCTGGAAGAGTCTGATGACAAAGATGTTGGGTGAATGGAGTGACATAATTCTCTGGGTAAGAAACTATTTTATACTTGTCTTGTAAATATCCTAATTGTCATCGTAGTCAACAGTCATGCTCTCAGTCAATGTGGGCTTTCTTGCCGTACCTGGTGTACTCCCATCTATCAATAATACGACTAACCCTGCGACTACCCCCACAACCCCGAATCAAATCTCAAACTACTTGTCCCTAATTGCTAGTGTCGGAAGCATTGTAATTGGCCTGCTTCTAGTTCGACACCATCGCACAAAAAAAGAGGAAGATCCCGATGGTGCAGTAAGTCAGATCATTTAGACACGTATGCTAACCTGAAGGTTCTAACATTCGCACAGGCCCGATATCTATACCAGAACGATCACAGATTTTTTGGCCTACAACCAATGGCCATAGTATTCAGCCTTCCCTGGGCACTGTTAATGTGGGCGTACGTTTTTTCCGCTTCTCAAGGATAGTAACTTTCAGGCTGACCTCTGCGAGTTGCTTGACAGGATGATATTATTCTCTATCGAACTCTTGATATTGTGTTTCCGCAATACAAACCTTCAACTTCGTCTTCCCATTGGAATTGGATCGACTTTCGTGGCTGTTCCTATCACGTGGTGTATATGGAACTCCTGGAAGGCCAAGTTTGATACGGAGATGTAAGCGGTGCTAGTATATATATCCAGCAAATTACCCCCACGTACCCAAACTTTGTACTCCTCTCCCACGTTTCTTGACGTCGAAACGCAACATGTATGCCGTTACCTTCTCTGTGGTATTTATACTTTGCTACGTCCAAAGTGTTTCGGATGTATGACAAGAATTTGGCACAACACCGATGAGCGTGATGAACATATTGAGGACCGAAGCTAGAAACAAGCACTCACTTTAGCCTCCGGCCGATATCCCGGAATTGCCGTTGAATGTACCCTCGCAATATTATGCAAAATACTCGAAGGTTCAAGACCGGAAATAGACACGGCTGCCTGGCGCTGGACCCGGGCCATCTTGCCTGACGTGTCGACGAGAAAGGTGCCGACCGTTAGCGGTCCTACCTTCTCATTTCATGTCTGGTGCTTAACTGGGTGCCAATATTGTTGGCGCCGGGACGGGTGAAAACGAAGAGCGACTTATACGGAGTAGTCAACAAGGCAGGCGGTGTCCTGTGCAGACCCGTTATGGCGACGACACTCACACATTATCACTGACGCGAAGACACACCTCCCATCCGTGTTAGCAGAGACCTCGTGCGCGATGCACGTTGTCATTCTGGAGGATGAAACCTTGAGCCTACAGACGCGCCCTCTAGTATATGGCGGTAGTATGGTGCGTCGGTATGATAATAACGTGCCCGACAGCATAATCGTCGAGGTAGCTAGCGGAACACCATTCGGCATAGCTGGTCTAGCGGCCAGGAGGAAAGATTAGGTCAAGTGGCCGGATTCCTAAAGGGCCGATGCATCGTTAATAAGCTCGAGTACAGTGACTGCGGTGTGGACGGCGATGCGTACGGACGAGAGTTCTTGTATGGAATATGCAAAGGGAGGGGGAGTGAAGGAGTGAACCAAGACGAGGATAGGCACAGCGACGAGACGAGACGACTTGAGACAAGGTGCGAGGTCTTGGCGTATTGCTAGGTGGAATCTAACCTGTATTTTAGGGGGTATAAGTACGAGGGTTAGATACATGCAAGGTATCTGGTAAGTACTAGAAGTACTGGAGAAAGGGGGACGTAAGACAACAGAAGGACTATGGGACAGGGCACAGGGGGGCATGGGTCGGGCAATGAAAGGTATAAGGGAGCAGGTCAAGGGTAAAGCGAACGACGATGTGAGACAAACGCTGAAGCCGATGTTGCGGGCGTGTGTTCGGGCGCCCAGAGACGTCTTCTTCCGGGTCAGCACAGTTCCGGTCCTTACACCTCCCGAGGAATCAAAATCTTGGCTATCTTCAGTCACACCTCGACGACGCCGTCGACGTCGAGCATGCGAAAGTCGAAGGCATTGTTCTCCGGCTGCGGTCACGAGGTCTTATCAACTTGAGTTACTGGCGGCACGGGTGAAGTTGGGCGTGTAAGCAGGGTGCAGGAGGCTTTGGCGCTAGCGGCGCTGTAATTCTGTCAATTGTTGCGGTTTTGGCTTAGCGCACAGAACTTTGCGGTGCACGGCAGTAGCGTCGATGGCTTCTCTTATAGGGTTTGAGCCTTGAGGTGGCCAGGCTACATGGCCATACTGGGTCTGTGGGCGTGGAATTGATCAGATGAGACGGCAGCGAGGGGAACGACAAAATGGGGTTGGCAGGCGTGAGATCGAACGGTCGGAGCATCGGCGAAAGTAGGCTGTCTCTGGACGAGGGTGTAAACGTAAGCTGGAGGGAGGTGAAGGTGAAATCGAAGTCAAAGAGGCGGAGACGAGATCTCGAATGGGAAAGACGCGACGGCGCAAGAGACAACGAAATGGTGATCGGTTAGCGAAACAGAAAGCGCAGATAGAGTATCAGAAAGAAGGCTAGCTGTATGGGCAAAGATGACGTCGAGGGTGTGAAACGGAAATCCGAGAGACGGAGGCAAGAGCTGGGGTGGAGGCGACAATTCGGGTGGGAACATACACTGGGTGCTGCGCGCTGAGCAGTCGTCTGTGGTGATGCTATCAAGTACTGAGGGCAAGCAGAGTAGCACAGACTTGGATGTCGAGTGTTAATGACAAGGATGAAATTTTGATGAGCGACGGTGATAAAATCCGGTCAGGCAGTGAGAGGCGTTTACTGACAAGAGGGAAGAGAAAGGCGACGGTGAGACACCGTCGGGCGGGAAGGCCGAAGGCCTTGGCTACCATGGAGACCTTCCGGTTTCTGCTTGGGTCTCCAATTCTTCTTGTACACGAAAGACCTCGACCTCTCCTCATCCCACTCATCACTAGACGTGTAGCCGGGCTTCTTTCTCACCGAAAAAGAATGCGAGATTTAACGACTTTCTCAAGCAACTAGGTGAGCTCTCGGACGTCTTCATGCTCAAGGCTACGCGCGGTGGACTATTGTAAGTGATGGCGGCGCGATGGCTCAGTTGTCCGGTGGGCTGGATGTTGCACCGGGAGCCAGGCGTCGACGCCATCCCGAGTCCTTGCCCGTCGCTATGGTTCAGATGTCGTCGGCTGTTTTCTGGACAGTTATGATCAATATTAACGACCGCTTGGCAGGCGCTAATAACCCCATGGCATCGGGACGTGCAAGGATCGAGCTGAATGCGGGAGAAGGACCTTCTATGCGGTCGGTAGACGGGAGAACGAAGACCATGGATGGACGGCTGGGAGGTGGATTCTTACTGGGGTGGGATCGTAGGTGCGTGATTGTGGATGTCTATCAGAAGGCAGCGGAAATTTCTTCGACAGAGACGATTTGACTTTTGTGACTTCGGGCTTTAGCAGACTTGGCGGCATTGGAGAACTGGCGTGTGCGTTGCCTCGACGCACAAACGCCGGTCATGAGTGCGTGAGTGGGTAGATCATACTTCCGGTTCACCCCAGTCCTCGATTTCCCAGTCCTGGTTCGAGTTCTTCGTTGCGCGCAGTCTTAGGTCCAGGAACTTGGAGAGGAGGGGCACACGACGCATTTGTCGCTCTTCCTTGTTGAGCTGCTCGAAGACTGATTGGTCGCCTTCGCATCTGGAAGCATTTCAGCTGTGATCTGTCTCGCGCGGCTCGCACTATCAACCATCGGGCGAGCGCTGCGTCTCGTTCACGGGCTCACCCCAGAAGTCTTGCGACCAAAGCGGGAAGAGCGGGTGGGCTATCTGGAAGCAGCTCAGAGGGTCACTGCGATTGCGATGCTCTAATAATTACCGTAACATGACTTGGAGTCTACACTACCAAATATAAGGCACAATCACTACTTGCTTCCGGTCTTACCACATGGAGTCGGAAGCAAGAGGAACGATGGTGTGGTGGACATATCTCAGGGCCAGCGTGACAACGGCATCGGCACTTTCGACAACACAAGCACCTCAATTTACCCAAGGTTGAACGATGAACGTTTGCGGGTCTAGAGACTGTAATGAGCCTTGGGTCACTGCTCGGCACAATTTGAATGAGGTAGGGTAGCCTCAAGCCGAAGCTTTCTACTTGTCCGGATTCTTCACTAACGACAGTTGTTCAGTGTCACATAAAAATGGCAATAGCCCTGTGTGCTCTGAGCAGAGCACGCAAAGACCCTGAAGTCAACACTCGAGAGAGAGTACTGTGGTACCAGGAGTTCCCATGGGCGCCATCATCGGAATTTCATTTGCTCTACTACCGGAGCACTTCAGCCATCACAAGGGTTGCGACCTGCTGTTAGGTAGGTGTTTCTAGGGGAGTGACGCGCGGTCATCTAAAATTGTGCCTAAGGGACGCAACAAGTTTAATCATTGGTGGTCAACTCATGTACTAGTACAAATGATGGGCTGCCTGAAAACAAGCGGGAAGATCATTTCATAGGTGAATGAGAGTTCACCCTAGGAATTATAAGACACACTCACAACTGGTGTCTGTCTCACGGAGGGAGCCAAAAGCCATCGGGGACAACGGCAACGGCACCTTTAACAACACAAGCGCCTCAAAAAGGCCCGAAGGCTGAATGGTGAACGTTTGCGGGTCTAGAGCCCGCAATGAGCCTTGGGTCACTGTTCTCGGTCCTGAATCCCTTACCTTGGATAGTTGCGATGGTCCAGGGTACGGAAGGTCTGGCTTACCCATGAATCAGAAGAGAAGTAATAGCTGTCCGAAGGGGGAACACGAGGGGGGAACAGTATTGGCTGTAGATGCTCAGGTTTAGGCAAAAGGTATGAACTCGCTGCTTGCTTCAACGCCACGAATATGCCAGAGAATATCTGTTTCAATTCCTGTTTACAAACAATAAGGGCTCAGTTACTGTAAGGAGTGACGTAGTTATCATATGCGCACTGGTTAGGGGCTGTCAAGAGATCTTTGCTTTTTAGCGTAACATTTTTTATACCATGACACTTATTCAGAGGGTAACGCGTAACGGATTCAGTTACTTTATGGAGCCACCTAGCTAACCTCAACCAACATACTGTTTATCAGCCCTAAGCTAACATATCCTGAGACAGGTGCGCACTGCCAAAAGGGGGCCATTTTGGAAACAAAGATCGGGAACGAGAAAAATACCACAGTGTAAGGAGAAGGAGGCGTAAGAGTCCTAGGCGCCTGAGGAGTCAAAATCACGACCATTTTCAGTCATGCTTCTTCGTGGGAGTGTGTCGAACTAGATCAGTATCCAGACAGACGCCGTTGGGCGGAGGGGCCGGAGGTCTCGACTAACCTGGATGTGGAGGTCTTCCAGTTTCTGGTTGGGCCTCCACTTTCTTCTTCTAGAACACGACGCACTTTGAAGGTGCGCAACTCCTTATCATCTGACTTGTCACTACACATAACCGGTTTTCTATTTGACATAAAAAATGCGAGATTTAACGACTTTCTCGAGGCAACTAGGTGGGCTCTCGGAAGTTTCAATGCTCAAGGCCGCGCGCGGTGGACTATTCCAAGTAGGGGGTGGCGCGATGGCTCAGTATTCCGACGGGCCGGATGCTTCACGAAGAGCCAGGTGTCCACGCTGTCCCGAGTTCCTTTCCCGGCGCTGTCGTTCACACGTGGTCGGCTGTTTGTTGGACAGCTACGATCAATTTGATAGACTGTTTGGCCGGTGCAGGTGAACTCCAGGGCGTTGAGGCGTGCTAGGATCGGGTTGCACGCAGGAGTCAAGCACCTTCTGTGCAGTCGGGGACGGGAGAACGAAGACAACGGATGGGCGACTGGGCGGCTGGGAGAGTTGTATCGGAACTGGGATGGGGTTCGCAGGTGCGTAGGTCATGTGTGTCTATTAGAATGCAGCGCTGCTGACGGTGACGGCGCAGTTTGCTTTGACAGAGACAATTCGATATTTGCGACTCCGCGGTGTTGGGGAAGCAGCTTGCGCATTGCATCCAGGTCGACACACAGTCGTGGGCGCGTGAGTGGGCAAATCATACATCCGGTTCATCCACGTCCCACGAAGGACTTGGAGTAGGGGGATGCGACGCTTTTGTCGCTTGCTAACTCTTCCTTGGGGCTGACACCTGAAACCTGGCTGGTCACCTGCGCACTCGAAAGCATGTCTTGTGATAAGTTCCGCGCGGCTCACACTCACCTCTACCAAGCCATCACTCGGGTGAGTTCACGGAAACGCCGCGTCTCGAGTTCAGGGGTTTGCCCCGTAACTCTTGCGACCAGAGTGGGAAGAGCAGCCGGCTGTCTGTGAGTGGCCAGAAGGATCGCCGCGATAACAGTTACCGTAATACGATTCGAATTTATACGACTAGACACAGGGCACTATCACAACACGCATCTAGTCTCGCGGCAGGGCAAGTCATTGGAACAATCATCGACGCAGATGGCAACGGCACCGGTGTAAGAGACCGCGATGAGCGCTTGTTATGTAATAGGCCTATGATAGTCACTGCAGTACTCTCACCCCTGGTTTCCCTAACTCAGTTTGCGGCTTGGTTTGTAGCCTGTTTGTACGCTCACGTCTACGTCCGGGCTGTGTGTGGTATAGCTTACCCGTATATAGAATAATAATAGTGGTTGTCTACATCAAAAAGGCCATCAGGTCCGGAAATGTGGGCCGTGACATTGCTTCGATTCATGCGAAGTCAGACTTTGACCTTGACTTTGACCGTCATCTCAGCTAACGAAGCCATCATGGCCGAATGGCTTGTACATAGTACGCGATATGATTACCATCACAATAGCCGCTGTGTCGTGATCAACGTTGTTCCGATTCGCCCCACGAACTGCGAGGTGCACACTGGGCTAGTGGTACATAGCCATGATCACAGGTCTCGTCCATCAAAGCTCTGTAAATGTCACCGGTCCACAATTATCGATGCATGTATGTATGCATCGCTATCTTCGAGTAGCAACTCCTCTGACGCGGGGACCTGTAATAGCCCTGTCCTTGTCAACGTGGCGGTTATGGCGGACATGTCCCGACTCGGAGGGGTAAGACATATCCAGTCCACCTCCACTGACTGAAATCTCAATGACGTTCCTAGGTTTTATGTTAGCCTGCCACGATATCGAGTGCTCTCGTATCCCTGGTGGGATACCAAAAAATTTCGGTGCAATGTCGGAGATGAGGTCTACGAGGGACCTGCAGCTGATACAACCACGAGGTCAATAACCTTCTTGGACACATTGACACTTTTGACACTTAGTACTTATGCAGTCCTGAAGTGGGCGCAAGGCACTGAATTATGGTTGCAAAAGAAAAGACTCCTAGAACTTCCGTTTTCTCCACAGGCTGTGCAAACGGTTACTATTAAGTCCCCACTGATTAAAGATTATCACCGTACTCACCACTCTTCATGCATCATGCTCACTTGACTAACTCACCAACCTACATCAAAATGCATCCGCCGCTCGGTTTATTAGGCCGACTTCCCGCCAAGTTCGATTGGGCCTTTGGTGGCTTGGACTTCGGCTTCGATGGTTTCGAGCGGGCCTTGTCGGCTTGCGATCCTTTGGCTGGAGGATTCGGTTTTCCTTTTGGATGACTGCATGGGGTATTATGGTTCGAAGTCAGTTCCTAATCCGCGAATCTGAACGTGCATGCATGCGTCTCGGATTCCGGCCTGGCCGCCTTCGCACAACCCCCCCCCCAGGTCGGTCAAACGGCGCTTGGTCCGACCTCTCTCTGCTAACCATGTTTAAGATATGACTCACAACAAGGAGGGACTCATTCTGTCCTAATACAACGATGGTCTGGGTAGACGTGTCCACACTCTTGAATGCACGTTAAATGACGACGACAGGGGGAACCAGAGCATACCCAACAGGGTCCACGGATCCCACGGATCCCAACATGAAGCGAGCGCCGGACTAGGGGCTGGACATACAGGCACGCAGATCTAGAGCGCCTACTGGTTTGGGCCAATTGGGCTGCAATCCCTTATCTTGCGTTCTAGATTTATCCCCCACCACCCACATGGCGCTCCGTGTCTCTCAGACTTGCGCAGCCCACAGCCTCCAAGCCATTGATTATCGCTGCAGGAGACCCACATTAGATATAATATTGTTGTTGTTGGCCTTGCTCATTTGCATTATATCACAAAGGATTGAGTACTACTCCCCCTCAAACCGAAGTTAAAAGTGTATCTATTTCCGTTCCCGGTGCAGGGGGTCCCTTCCTTGGGTGGGCTCATCGACCTAGAGCCTGAGATGTGTGTGTGTGCATACCAGCTGCTGGCGCCTCAGTCTACCAAAGCAAACCTCCAAACGCATCGGCCCGCGAAAGTACGTCGACTGCTGCGATCGTCCATCTTTCTACTAGCCGATGGTATAAGTCAATGCCTGTCGTCAACTCTGTCACATAAACTATTCCACGAACGAGCGCTCATCAAAACACGCCCGACCCGGGGACTCTGTAGCGTTCGAGTCTTCATCTTGTGGTCATCCCAGTCGTCAGATTGAGCGTCGGTATTCACCGCTGATCACGTGGAGATGCATCGAGTAGATATACAAAGCTGCGTCGTGAGTCTAGACGGGGTGCATGAATCCGATAAGTCCCCACACACAAACCTAACACGAAAGCCGCTTACGACGAGATGGAACGACGTACGCGCCGTATGGCGTTTCTCCTCCCTGTCTGTGCTCGCCGGATGAATGACGCCTCATTGGCGTTTTGGGGCTTGCGCTAAGATTAACATAGAGCCTCCGATTGCGAGCTGACAGCACGATGTCAATGACTGAGTACCGGTGTCTTATGGCAGGTTCAACTCACAGACTTGAGCGGCTCTGTGAACTCACAACAACTGCTCCACAGTCGTGCTCGAGCGACCGAGGCTCTCTCATGTACTACTATACTGTAGTTATTCTGAATCTGAACAAAAAAGCATTGGGGTATCCAGATAGGGAAAACCCGAACCTTGTGACACATGTCACACATGCCTAATCTAGATTTGCTAACCAGAGCCACAGTATTGTGGCCCTGGCCAGGACAACAGTGTGCTACTTGAAGATGTCGGTCACACAGAATCAGGCATGTAATTTTGCGAAGAAAATAGTTTTTGATTTTTGAACGCGGGAGGACTACTCACGGCTTATGGTGACAGGCTGCGTGGGTCCCGCGAAGCTGCACACCACGACCGGTCAACGGCCCTCACATCTGACTTTGGGGCCACCGGCCATCTCCACAACACTCCTCCCAATCCCATGTCTGGGTCCTGCTTCACACAGAATGCTCCACACAATTCTGCCTAGCCCACGGCCCCAAGGGGCCTTCCTCGAATGGTGCTCCAGATGGTGTGGATTTACTCCACTCTTCGAGGACTTGTGATACGCTGTGGTCGTTCTGTGTGTACGTAAACCACAATTGCAGCTCAGACACAATTCAGTGTGATGCGCAACAGCGGCGTAATTTGTAGATGTTACCACGTGCCTTGACAGGCGAACTCCAATTCTAACGCTCTAAATACGCCAAATAAGTTAGGCCCTGTTGCCGGGCAAACACTTAGGCAGGGTTGACCCGGGATGGTTCTGTAGGGTTGTGCCCGTCAACTTTTTGCGTTTATCCCATGACGGTTATCGGGTCGAATGATGAGGTCCTTACTTGGAAATGTGACTAGTAGAGATGAAAGCCTAGACGATGATTGCGTAGTATGTCGTTGCAGAGCGCTGTAATAAATGTTCCCTTTAATCCGACCCCCGTTGGTAGGGAGAGCCTTACTCGCGCTCTGCCCTCGCCACCCACCACCTTAGACATTGGGCGAGTCAAAAGGATGCTCGCTCACGTATAGTACACCAACACGGCAGGGCCAATAACTTCTGTGGCGCAAGGATGAAGGTTTCAGTTGCTTTTCAACGCCACGTCCTCTCGAAAGCCCTTCTCTGATCGGATGGGTAGCCAAAAAATACTGCTCGCACAAGAGAAGTCTTGGACTGTGAATAACACATGACATCTCTGGCCAGGATAGGCAATTTTAGCCCCACAGACTCGGACTTGACCGTGCCCAGCATGGCCAAAAGCGGCGACAGACATGCTATTTCCTAGATAAGGCATGGGCGGTGCCACGCCATCAATGGAGGAGTCGCTGGCATTAGAGTCAGCAAAGCTTGGTACCATGTCAGATGGTCGAGTATCAATGATGCGACATAAAATTGCTTTCAAGTGCAAACCACATTGAAAACCCCGTTGGAAGGAATAACCTCTTCAGTGGATCTGCGAAATATGAGGACAGTAAACTCACGCAGTCACCCCAAACCAGCTAAACAAGATTCCACCTTGTCCGGCCTAGACCATAAGCTTAGGTGAGTGGACCAAGAATCACGGCAAGTCGGCTCATACCGGGTGCTGTTATGGCGTCTTGATGGAGGTGTTCCGTGATAACATTCCCTGCTAAGGAGGGAAGCTGATAGCCATTGTACGTCGAACATTGGACAGCTCGTGGAACTTGATGGACCGGTGCCGAAAATCGCGACTGAGCTCGTTTGCTCGAGGTTTCTATCTGACATCTTTGCCCTTTACACACGAACCGAACCAAGGTTTCGTGTGAAATAATGAAAGTTAACACATGACCACTTGTGTCCTTAGACATGAGATAGGATAGGAATTAGAGAATAACTCGTTCGGTCGATGGTTTACAGTTTACGGGGAGAATCACGCAACGGTGATTACGTGAAGTGGTGAGTTGCCACAAACAGCATTATAAAAGCGTGGCTACGAAATCATTTGGTCGTTGACCCCGACAACTTATGGTACCTCCGCCCCTGTCACCAACGATATCCTCCCCTTCTTTCTTCTTGTCTCTTGCCGCAACTCTCTCGCAACATGTGCCCAACCTGCCTGACCTCACTGGTGCTCGCCAGCTCGCCAAACGTGATAGTCCCAAACACAATGGCGAATTCATCGCTGGAGCTGTTCTCATGCCGGTCCTTGTTATACTCTCGGGCATCTTTGCCGGCCTAACATTGGGCTATATGTCACTTGACGAGACACAGCTCCACGTGCTGAGCATAAGCGGTACCCCGTGCGTTGTCTAATTTCGGGTTACCAACAGCTATATATGCTAATTTTGCTGTGAACGCGCAGTCGACAGCGCAAGTATGCTAACCAAATCAAGCCCATCCGTCAGAACGGGCATCTACTACTCGTCACACTACTTCTCGCGAACATGATTGTCAATGAATCCCTCCCCGTCATTTCTGACCCCATTCTTGGTGGCGGCGTGCAGAGTGTCGTCGTCAGCACTGTGCTCATTGTCATGTGAGTGGACCCGTGTGTAGTTTTGTATACGTCAAAGGCCGGGTGACGTCAGCCTGTTTACGCACCATATTGTGTTTACTAAAACCAAGCGCAATGCAAGGCCCGTTTTTGCGTCATTGACGAGATGATTAATTAGTCTTGATCCGATGAATTGCCCCATTCCCCTCCCACGGAATTGATCACCTGACCTACTTTCTTTCCAGTTTCGCGGAAATCATTCCCCAGTCGGTCTGCACCCGCCATGGACTTTATATTGGCGCAAAGATGGTTCCTTTTGTGCGCATCCTTCTGTGGACCCTGGTTCGTTTTTCCTACTTGCGTGTACGCGAAAATATCATGCTTATGGACTGTGGGAGTACAGGGGATCATCGCTTGGCCCATCGCCAAACTTCTCGAGTTTACCCTCGGCCCGCATCACGGCATCATCTACCGGCGTGCTGGTATGTGTTTTCCCATGTTCCGCCATTTCAAGTTATTCTCAAACAGCTCTTCTTCAGAGTTGAAAGAACTCATCGCATTACATTCATCGGTCGGTGAATATGGTGGGGACTTACGTTCCGACACTGTCACAATCATAGGCGCAACACTTGATCTTCAAGAGAAAACTGCGATACACGTGCGTTCATGTGCCTACCTTCGCAATTACAGCATTGACGCAGCAGGGAATTTCCCAGGCGATGACTAAGATAGAGAACGTCTTCATGTTATCAATTGACGCTAAGCTAGATTATGAAACCCTTCGGAAGGTTTGTGTCACGGGCCACAGCCGCATCCCGGTCTACGAAGAAGTCGAGATACCTGCTCCCGACGGTCAGAACGTCAAAGCGAAGAAGATAGTGGGCGTGCTTCTCGTCAAGCAGGTACATGCTTATCTCACGTTTGCCCTACCGGAAATGTCCATACTGACATTGAACTGATTTTTCTAGTGTGTTCTCCTCGATCCCTGGCGATGCAGTTCCTGTGCGCAATATTCCACTGCACAGGGTGCCGTCTGTTGCGCAGAATGAGCCTCTCCTTGGTATACTCGATAAATTTCAGGAAGGACGTTCACATATGGCCATTGTCACCCGTACATCGGTAGCGAAGGCAACGTCTCTGAAGAAAGCTGTTAAAAAAAGCATCACGCAGCGCATTAAGAATCGCGTAGGGATCTCTGACTCGTCCTCCGACAATTCGTCCGACGAGGAGCCCCGCTCTAAGCGCAAGAAGGCTATGAGATTCTCACGTCGCTCAAACTCAAGTGAGGACAGCATGACTGGAACGAGCGATCGTGATGATACACTACCGAGTGAAGCCACGTCGGATAAAGAGGACGCAGGACGCTCGTTCTCGTTTCGAAAGAAACGAAAACGTAGTAAGAAACGGGTCCGGGTAGAGGACGTTGAGATGGGTACCGTCAAGCATGAGCAAGAAGTTGAGTCTGAGCGTGAAGTCCAAGACAACCCGTCGCAATCGAAGAAAGGGGGCTTCGTTCAGTTTGCACTGAACCCCGGTTTAGAGCAAAGCATGCCTGCGGACGCAGTTCTCGCAAAGGAAGGTGCCAATGAAGTGAGTAAAATTACGGTGTCATTAAAATCTATTGTTAACCCGCACCCCGCAGTTTCTCCTTGGATTCGACCCTAACGTCGCACCACTCGGCATTATCACGCTGGAGGATGTTCTTGAAGGTGTGTATGCTCTAATAACCTTGTTAGCAAGTGCTGTAACCCGTTGCAGAGGTGATAGGCGAAGAGATCTACGACGAGTTCGATACTGAAGGTGCACGTCAAGGCGAGGTTACTTCATATATACCTCCGCAGTCCGTCTCTCCTGGCGTCCTACCGTCGTTGAAGCGCAAAGGTTCCGCCCCGCAGCTATCTACCCGTCCCTGACACTCTACGCCCAGTCCTTCCGCCTGCGCAGCCCACTCAGCGCTCGTCAAGTGTCAGCGGCACACCCGTGCTGCGTCCAATCGCCATCCCAGCATTCAAAGGTCTCTCGTTTCTCACAGGTCGCAGTCGCTCTGCACCCCCGATCCCGCGCGATGACAATGGCGGGCCGACCCCGGCCCGCCCAGCCCACCGCACCCGAGACGACGAGTGACGAGAAGCTGAAATCCGAGGCCTCTGTGGATGTATATACCAGCAGCGACGAAAAGCCCCCCGAAATCGTGATTGCACCACCACCACCCATGGATATTCCTGCTACACCTGCACCTGCCTACATTCCCCTATCCGTCGCCAACCCTCCCCCCGTCCCTATATCAGTCGCGTCGACCGACGATCCCGCACGTGCGCGCCAAGGCGCAAGTGCCATCTCACGGAGCACGTCACCTGGACCCTCGCTCTCCGAGGCACTTCTTCGTGCTCGCCGTCCCGCCATCGCGCACAGCTCGAGCTCGAATCCCGCTAAAGGCACACGCTTTAAGAGTAGCCCGCTCGGCGTTCGCCGACCATGTTCTTCGTCTCGGGGAACAACAGCAGCAGACGCAGACGCAGACCCGAGCGCCTGAAGAGCCCAGAAACGAGAACGTAGATGGCGGTGGGAACAAGAATGTTAGTAGTAGTGCTAGTAGCACTACTGGCGCAAGAGCTGGTGCCGGAGCGGAGCCGCAAGGTGACTGATAGGGCTCTGATGACCATTGGGCGGCCCAAAAAGGGTCGATGAATTGCGAACTGGGATCATATTCATGTGTCGTTTCGTGGCTGATGTTAAGTGCTCGATTATATGCTAGCTTTCTTGGTGACGGAAAGGGGTACGAGGAAATGGGATTGTGCATCTCTCTATACTGTAATAATTGGGTGGGTGGGTACTCGTGATTCCCGCGTTTTCACAAAGATATACAGCTTGTTGGCAAGTAGTCACAATAAAGGAATCAGACCGAGTTTGCGGAGATCGTGGGAGGTAGGTAGGTACCTCTGCCTAGGTTCCAAATACCACCATGACAGGAATCTGAGAGTCTGCGCGTATATGTTTGCTTTGCGAAAATCTGATGACTGGAACACTTGCATACTTTGTCCGTACTGTATGATGCACTTACCCAGTTCGATGTGAGCCCAGCGTCGAGGATACGTAAGTGTAGGCCTGGGTCCACTCACGTGTCAGTCAAAGAGCCGCGGGTCAAATCCTGTTGACAGCAGCCTGAGTCTCAACAACCATTAACCTAGAGGGTTGACCCGCGGATGTGTATCGTGTCCACCTTTATTTTGAAAACGCCTCCCAAGATGTCGTAAGATAAATAGCTCTGCCTCTGGTCGGCTTTCAGCGTTCAAGTCTTAGGACACTGGACACTCTGCCATCTTTGATTTACTTACTGTAAAGGGGTCGGACAAACTCATTCTGAATGAAGAACCATATCTCGGTGATCTCCTGCAATAATCATGCGCCGCCATCTGCTCTCTGTGCTCTTCATCCTTACGCCGGACTCCTGGGCAGCATCACGACTCCCCTCGCACCACGTTGGGTGAATGCCGTCCCAGAGAACTGGGAGAGACTGAACATCCCGCTGATATTACATTACTCCACTTGGCGCTAAAGTCCCATCGTGAGGATGCCTTGGTCGATGCGCTCCACGAGTTCTGCAATCCCAGCCATACAACCTATATCCCCTCCTCCTCCACACTCATCCGCGCATGCGTGTTCACACCTTGTATGTCGTTGCAGATATGGTGCACACCTGTCCAAAGAGCAGGTCACCGAGATTGTCGCACTGCGCCAGGACATGCTCGCGCTCGTCAATTCCTGGTTTGGTGACCACGGTCCGCCTTCCTCCCTCCGTCTCAACGACACTCGGCGGTACTTGGCCGACGGTCATCTGCGTGCCCATGTACCAAAAAGCCAAACGATATCCCCTGCATATGTCGAGATGAACGTAGCCGTTCTCCACAGGATCAGTTATTCGTACCCGGAGGCTGCGGCGTCCGAGTTCTACACCCCGAAATTGCGGCGAGCCTCTCCGGAGGCGGCTTTGTTTCGAATTATCTTCCACGCCCAAGTCACAGACGAACGCAGTGCCCCCCACCTTCCTCAACAAGAATCTCGGCGACCAGTAGTATTTGGGCCTCTACAAGTCGTTCGTCGCCGTGAACTGACCTAACTTGACTTATGTACTTTGGAATCTGTATAGTCCCGATAGCCGTAGCTTCCCCGATTCGCCGCACAGACGCTCAACTTCATCATCGGCCTCCACGGGTAATTCGGAGGCGGGGACAACAAACACCTGTAGTCTTTTCCCTCCCTCCTCCTCAAATACTTTTTCCACCCTCGAGAGCACGGCTGACTGTCGACATACAGACCGTGACAGTGATTATCTCGCAGCTGAATGTCTACCTGCTTTCGAAGAACGGCAAGTGTGAAGCCCCCCCCCCGTCTGGCTTCCTCGATCCCTGGTTGTATGGCGACGGCTTGGCGGGCCTCAACGACATCACAGCTAGCTCGAACCCGGGCTGTAATATTACCGATGGGTCCACCGCTATCGCCGGATCGGATTCTTTCTTATGCGTGTCTCTCAATTTTTCGACATACTTCGCTAATATAATAGCCCATGTTTCAAATTTGCCCGTCAAATCATATATCACTTACTTAGCCTATCTGATTCGCTTATTGGGGCGAAATATCAGATCCCCAAGAATACTGATTTTTATTGGGGGGCCGTACTAAAGTGCGCACGATGGCATCACCAGGTTGGATACTTTGAAATGATTGATTCCTGTGGTACGTGTTTGTAAGGTGCACGCACCGCCTCATGACTTTAATCAGGCAGTGTGCACCTGTGCCATGATTGATACACTCTCACCCTCATGACCACATCCACACGATGGCACCCTTTGATGGACGCATATTACTTTAAATTATTCTCGATGAAGCAGTGCACCAAAGCGTCCCTAAGTAGTAGTCACACGTGGTATATGCTTCTTCGTGGCAGTGCTTCTACTGTGATATATCATATCACGTCCTCGCAAACCCGTCCCGTCTGCCATGGCTATAGTAGTAGCTCTCAACTTGGAGCTGGGTCACATTTTTGGACTGTTGCCACCATACGCAAAGTGCGAAGCCCGTTTTATGCTGTAAAAAGTGAAATTTGGTCATGTTTTGTGATAGGCGACTGGCAATTTCGCGATGTGATGGAGAGTTTCTTTGATTACTTGAATCTCGAACCACTGTGGAGCTTTTTACATTTCGGTCGTCCACTACTATTCGTATTTATCCATGATACCGATCCTATGCCGCCCTCTCCCTGGAGCGCCAGCCGCCAGCGGGGGGTGTGACTCTGTAAAACTCAGGCAGAGATAGAGGGAGGTCCTCGGCGAGGCTGACTCCGAATCGATTTGGAGAAAGAGGCGCCCCAAGGTCGTGATTACGGTACGGTCTCAAGGGCGAAGTAGCAGCGCTCGGCAGTACCTGTCACAAGACTTGTCGTGCTTGGGTTTTGGTTGGTTGGACGGACGGACAGACGTGACCCCAGCACGGGAGGAGCTCTGAACCGGGTCTCGCGCGTGCTTCCGTTCGCTTGAAGCGCCTACCGAGGATGGTGGAGCCAATAGAAAGCAGCCGGCGCTCTATGCGGGGGGAATACATAGTAAAGCACCGGTCCGAATGTCGGTGGTCTGTCGACGAAACGTCGAAGTAATCTCTCTTGGCCTGACCCGGACCCCAGAGAGCGCCGCCTGATCCAATGCGGGCTGCCGGGAGATCGTTCGGGCTTTTGAGGTTACCGGAACGCATGGGGAGGGACAACAAAACTGCTGTCCAATCAAGACGGGTCGGACTTGAATTGAAGGTACCTCAGTCGTTTGCATATCTTCTGTGAACCAATCATATGGCGTTCAGCGTTTAGGGAAAGAGATGAAGTTACTCCGTCAATTCACCGATTGGTAGACAAAAACACCAACGGATATGATTGGGCAATCTATCATATCCGAGTCGAGCGTGAGTGAGTAGGTACCATCCATGCAACATCGACGCACCATTACAATCTATAATGTTACGTTGGGAGCGCCTGGTGGTTAGTAACGAGGGGCATAGGAAAAACGAGGTACATATGCCACAGTACGCCACATATCCGTCCCAGCGCGGACTGCCCTCTAGGGTTGGGCTGAGACTGGTCGGAATCAACTACTTGCGAGTTTGTCTCTGCCGAGGGTGTGATTCTTTTTGCTAAACTGGGCATGTCCGAGTCATGCCCGGGGCCCTTCGTCCTTTTTTTTGAGGCGGCCAATCAATGCCCGAGTTCCTAGGGACCAATCACAAGAGAACTGTACCTGTATATCTGAGGGGACGGCGCCCGCGAAGCCAGTCTTATTATCTGGTGAGCCCTGGCACGAAGGTATGGTACTTATGTGGACGACCCGGAACGTGCATAAGCGAGGCCTAGGATAAGGACCTCCGGAAAACCTGGCCGTCTGTTTGTCCATCTCCGGAAGCAGATCACCGTGGGAGCTGAGGGGCGGAATTCGACGACCAAGCAAGTAACTATTACCATTTCTTTTCCCCCTTGAAAGGATCAAAAGAGAAAAACCCGATTGGCAACGGGCACCCCGCTGACTACGGCCCAAGGTCAGCGCATACCGGGCTAAGATGTGATAGAAAATCAAACAGCATGGGTGGATCAGGAGTGAACGTTCGATGAACGACTTAGATGGCTTGGCGAGACGACTGCCAGCAACCATAGCGGGAAAGACAGGCGGATGTAGCGAGGTAGTGGGACAGCCAAGGGGCCGTGCGAGAACCCGGAATGCAACCGCGGGAGGCGAGGACGGAAATGGATCTGACGAACCGTAGCTGTGGGAGTAATAACCACCACAGCATAGTCTGACCCAATCAGTCAGAGGGTGGGAGTCCTTCTGTCGTAGGATTTGTCACCAGTGGGCGAGGAGATCACTCAGCAGCCGACTCGGGGATGGCATGCAAGCGCAACTCACTCCTGCGAAGCCGAGGTGTTCGAGATCCGCCGCCGTCGGAGGGTGCTAAATGAAACGAATTAGAAAGAGACAAAATTACGGGTATGATGGGACGCGACACGACACGACACCGTACTGAAAACACTTTATAGTATCCGAGTCATGACCAAGTAGTATGACTCGACGAGACGGGGGTGTAATGTGACGACGTGTGTGGGGAATCAAAAATAGGGGCGAGACGCTGCTGAACTTGAAGCAAGCGAACTTGCAATCCCCAGGTTCTGTATTGCAGGGTGTTTTGTTGGCATTGTCATGGCAAGACGAGCTATTTCTTACTCCTTTAGGCCCTGTTCCGACGGAGGGAGGGACGACCTTGTGGTTCGTCACTTTGCCGCCGGCATGGTTCTATCTGTCAGTCAGTCGCTTCAGGGGGACAGCCAGCGTAACTTATACCCGTACTAAGTTAGTACACAACAGTATAGAGTCTACAGTAATTCAAATGCTATACAGTGTGTGTGTGCTAGAGCACACCGATACCGATTCAGTAGAAAGACACAACAGGCACCATTTTTCGCTCCTATTAATACCACACAGATTTTTTTTGGTCATCGCGTCGGAATTCAATAGGAACTCGGAGTGGGTAGACGTAATGCTTTCAACGAGCAAACCTGCAAGGCGTACTGTATGACCTGTGATCATGCCACATGCCGCACTCATCCAAGGGGTTCAAGGGGGCGGATCACCGGATGTCCCCACATCCGTGTAACACGCTGAGTGACTACACGTGTAGGCCGCCGTACTAAAATGGGTCTAGGATGGATGACCAGCCAAGAAAAAATGAGGTTGTAATGTAGTGCCGCGTAGTTAGCGCAGTGGCGTACGGTGGTGTGCAACTGGGCGCTGCTCAGGCGCTGCCCAGACGCTCACGTTTGCTCGTGCTGCTAGGCCCGGTACGGATCCCCAATAGAACCGGTCTCGTCAAGCTACAGTACTGTAGTGTAGTACGAGCCCGGCCGAAATTTCGGATCATCTTTTTCTTTGACCCATGCAACGCCGAAACTAATGATCCCAATTACGGTTCAAGGAAAAATTGAGACGAGGCGATGTGAAACAATGCGAGTCGGGGGGAACGAACACGAAGCACTCCAAGAAGGAAAAAAAAAAAAAAAAGAAGTCGGTCTAGCCCCTTCCACGGCACCACAAATCTACAATTAGAATGTATCACCGTTATCACCGTCGCGCCAATAGATCACACAGTAACTTGAATCAGCCTGCACTACACTGTCGTAGAGCCCGGTCGCTCTCTTCACGACTCCTTTTTTTTTTGTCGCTTTTGTGCCTACAATTGTTGTTTTTTTCTCACGAGAACATGATCCGCGGGTATGATGGACGCTGAGGCGCGCGCCAATGCTCGCAATGGACGGACTACATTGACGTGATGGATGAATGTACAGTAGAAGGGAGGCGCGCATCCGGCGAGTCCAGGCTCAATGAAGGAGGAGTTTCACTGTTACAGGTGAATACCAGTGTCATCCATCAGCTTCGGAGGAGGAAGGCACTCGGAGTGGTATCGAATAAGAGTGATTATGCCATTCACGCACCGCCCCAAAAATCAAACTCAACTACATATCGAGTTGGCCATTTTGGCCCTTGATCGCACAAAAAAATAAAAATAAAATAGCTTTGGGTGTGTGGTTGGTGCACTGTCCGATCGCAAAAATCAGATCTTGCTGTGTCCGAACGTCGCTCTCCAATTCCAAACACCTACTGTAAAGTACTATTCCCCGCTCTCCCATCCCGCCGGGTTGCCTCTTTTGTCTGACCTGACTATGCTGTTTTCGGGCACCAGGCCGATCGGAGGGGGAGGGGTTCCGGGGGGCTTCCCGCTCCATACCAAGCTCCATACGCTATTTTTTTCCCATTTTCAACTCAGAGTTAGTGTGTATATGTCGGCCCGGCGCGTGATTAGAAACCCCCGTTGGAAGAAGAAAAAAAAACATTCGATGAGTCAGTCGTATGTTGGAAGGAACGATACTGGACTTTTTTTTTTTTTTTGGAAAGTACAAGAGCGCGAGGCGCAAGGCGCAAAGCGAGGCGAGGTTGTAAACTGTATGTCAATGCGCAAATCAATGAGTGCGACCGCAATCAGTCATGCGACCCTGACGTCGGGATCGCGGCGCCTAGGATTGCGCTTGGGATGGCGACTTGTCATCGTCATCTCCTATCATAGCACATGTGTTCGACTCCAATCAACGTCAATCGTCGTCAGGTAAGGGTATTGCGCAGTTCGCAGGTTGATCGCACGTAATGGCCTTGGAAATGGTGGATAAAAATATACAATCGTAAAAATAGAATTCTCGTGAGTACACAATCGAGTACGAGTTCCGTAGCATAGCAGCTAACGACTCATCATCATGACAGTACCGTAATACTAGCACCGTGAGGACTTGTCACTGTCACTGGACATAGCATGCCAAGGCCTTTTAGTGAGCACAAGAAAAACGGTAATCAAGGATTATAGGATGTATAGTAGATTCAAAGGGCGACAATCACTACTACTGGCGCCCCTCTCTAGTGGTCCTCCCTTGAGATCGAGTCGGCGATCCAAAAACGAATGCTAAAATAAGGCACGTTCTCGGGAGCACCTTGTCAGTCAGAGAGTTGCGGGCAGTTGCCGATGCGAGTCTCTCATCCAACCATTACGGTACCATAAAAGGGTAAGCTCGCAAAGTAGCAAACGATCACGAGTCCAAGTCAGCACACGTCCTAACCGGTAGTATCTGACATTACAAGTATGCAAAGAGAAAGCCTTTTATAAAAAAAAAACAAAAACGAAAAAGGAACCAAGCTATTTTAGTTGCCCTGATAGTCGACGGGAAGAGGGGTCAGTCAATGTTGGAGTTGCAGTACTCCTGAAGCCCCTTCTTGGCTACTATAACTTCATACGCGGACTTTGTTGTCATAGTCATTGGGGGGGGGGGGGGCGGAGAGGAAATTAAAGACTCGATGAAAGTGGGGGGTCCCGCGAAAAGCGGGCGTTTCACTGTGTCCTTGCGAGTCAAGTCGGAGAGCAGAACGGCCGCCGAGATGCAAATGAAATATACTGTATATATAGTACTCTATTGTGACCAAGGTGCTGCGTGGCGCATGTGTAATACGCAGTTTATACAACGAAGGTGGGTCCACATAAGAAAAGAAGACGAATAGATAAAACTAACGAGGAAGAAGGAGTCCGGCGATGACTTAGATGGGAGGGTTGCACAGAAATCGGTTCCGGAATCGTGTTTATTAGCTGGCGTGGCGCGGCGTGCATGAATCTATTAATACGGGTAGATGTATAAGGCACTGCTCCGCGTTTAAATCGCCTGGACGGCGCACGCATCTCATCTCATTATTTGGCGATCGCGATTGTTACGATAGATAAATAGTGTGTGCAAACGACGCGAATAATATGTACGTACTCTCTATCGAGAACCAGCTGCTTTATGGCATGGTTTTGCGACGCCGCACGCCACCCACCGCCGCCGTTTGTCTATTCTTTGTGTACATGGTGTTTTGTTCTGCTGATGCAGAAGAGTAAGTACAGTACAGTAAGGGAACCGAGATGGTGGGCGGATCTGCTCACTAAGCAGGTTGGGATTCGCGGAGTGCATGTCCATCCGCGTGACTCGGAAATGAATTTTTATATTTCACGTCGTCAACTCCACTCGTCACTGTCATGGCGGAAGTGAAAAAGTATAGTGCTTTAGGAATGAGATGAAGTTTCACTTTACTGAACCATCCCCCCGAAGGAGAAAAAAAAAAGCTTTGGTACTGGCGGTCAGGCTACGTACGACCAGTAGGGTCTGTCCCCTTGCTTCTCGCTTACCGGTTGCTGATTATTATATAGATGCGCCATGGATGACGTTAGCGATGTCAATCATCCCTGTAATTTGTATGTTTTTTTTTTTTTTTTTTTTTTTTCATTCCAACTGACTGACTCACATGTTGCGCCCGTCGAACGAACAAACGCGCACAACAGCTTCCGGGCTGGCTAGTGCTGGCACTCTAGGAACGCTTTTCGCCTCACCAATGGGCCTTTGCGCGCGCTGGTGCGCCCCAGGACGAAAATTGACGGGGTTTTGGGCTTTGTGGCTTGGCTTGTCCTTGGCAAAGAGTAGCGAGTGCAACGCGGCCGCAGCTGCTATGACCGACTCAGTTGGCCGGCTCGTATCCAAGTTGGACGTGAAACCCGGCGACAACAACAACGACGAAAAGTGAGTACAATAAAAGTGAGATCTTTTGGGGAGGTTCGGTGTTAGGTAAACACGTCGATCAGCTCTTGTTTTTTTTTTCTCTCTTCTTCCCCATGTTGTCTTCCATGTCATCACGCCATGCCATGACATGACAATTATCAAAGATTCTAGCCCCGCCTCCCCCCTCCGCCAGCACCAGACCGGGTCCCGGAGTTATTAGCGTGCGATATGCAAGCTCCGAGCTCCGACGCTGCCATGAAAGGCGGCGCGAAGACTGCGTGGGTAGGGGCTCGCGGGACGTGGGAAGCGAAGAAGGAACGGTCTAGGGGAAGTGATAAATGGGTGGACGGGGGTCGCGGAACTGCGCTGCAGCGCCGGATGCGGGTAAGCGCATGCCATATGCGGGTGTACGGTTGCAGTCGGAGGACAAAGAAAAGGAAGGAAGGGGCACCAAAACTCTAATCCAGGGCAAAGCCAGTTAGCCCAAGGGGTGTGTATGCGGGGTTGCTGAGCG
Source organism: Lactarius psammicola (assembly GCA_025769895.1). Taxonomy (NCBI): domain Eukaryota; kingdom Fungi; phylum Basidiomycota; class Agaricomycetes; order Russulales; family Russulaceae; genus Lactarius; species Lactarius psammicola. The sequence goes on along the minus strand of WTXK01000043.1, from coordinate 150,748 downwards.
GGAAAATAGGCAGGCTTTGTGTGTTGTACTGGTGAAGGTGTGGGAGCAGGAAGCGACACGAATACGACAGCTTCTGTGTTTGGAACAAGGCACGGGCACGGGCGAGACGAAATATATGCGTGGTGATGATGACGTTGGCCGCGTGGGGCGGTGCCATCTCGCGTTGACGCGGCCATAACAAACTAAGTAGGCCTTTTAGGATGGGCACGAACACGAGTCCCTGAACGGGGAGCAAAGTTGGACAACTATTGTATTGTTGTTGTTTCTGCTGGACTTGTACAGTAATTACAAGTACGGTCAACGCGTGTTCGCTAGGCGGTTGCCGTCGGTTTAGTCGGTAATAAGTTGTGCGTGCTGTTTTATGACACAACGGCGTGAGGGGGTAGTGCGAGGGTGACACGTACTTACAATACGGCGCACAACCAAAAGGGAATGGATAACGGAACGTCGGAGTGTCCCTGTCGTTGAGAGTACGTTGGGCTCTGGATAGAGACCGAACCTATTGATACACTTGGGCAGCAGAAGCAAGGGGATGCACAGTGAGTACAAGCGAGATCTGCAGGCGCAAGATTAATTAAACACGAGGCAGCGTTGTCCCGACAAAGGGTCCTGTGTGCGTCTGCGTGCATACATGTGCACATCATTTTATTTTCGTACGTGCCAATCAAAACAACAAAAAATGTGCAGATAGATGACGGTCTAAGAGAGAAAAAAGCAATATATCGCTAGCGTGTGTGTTTCACCACTCAGGACACCCTATTTTTTTATTCCCCATTCTCTCCATTTACGGGCGTCGCGATGGGCTTGTCCGGGTGTCGGGGATGGATGGATAGGTGAGCATTACGGATGCAAATGGATGATGATCGGATGACGGAGCCGAGTGTCGGTTTGGGGCGAAAAGTCCTCCTCCAAAGGGGCGGATCAGTGCGTGGTGTGTGCGGGTAATAGAGCGGGCGGAAGGAAGAAGGATGAGGCGGGAAAAGATCAAGGGTGTGGCCTGTGGCCGAGGGAGCAGGTGGTAATCAAATCATGGGCCGTGATGCGGATGCTGTGGGGAGGCATCGGGGAGTTGTCGAGAGAGGGAAAGAAGTGTTCGAAGAAGGGCGTTGGGTGATCTTCGGCGCCTGGTGGTGGTACCTGTTGCCCCCCTTGGCTCGGAGGGGTGCCCGGGGTCCTGGGGGATAGCTGCCTTGGCATTCACGTACAGAGCGAGATGAGACCGAGAGATGGCGATGACAGTTGATAGATCATGATGATATTTTAGTTAGCGTTGTCAATAAATAGAACGGAAAAAAAAGGGAGATGTATGTGTGTGGCCACGAGCGGGGGTTAGGGTTTGATTAAGACGGTATAGCAACCGCACCGCAACGCTCATCTCATCAACGGCGCCCCCTTCCTCTCACTCTGACTCCCCCGAATACTTCTCTCCCATCCACCTTCTTCTCCTCCTTCCTCTTCCGTCCCATCGCTTCCTCCATCCTCCGACTACCATGCAACACGATGCCTCTCCCCAGGCTTCCTCCTCCCACATGATGAAGACCACAAAGCGAGGTCGCCCCTTCCTAAAAGTGCAACTCCCCTCCCGTTCTATACAGCTCTACTTACCACCCTCTCTCTTCCAGGACACCCTCGATCTCTTCGCAACCCTCGTCGTATCCCTACAGCTCACAACCCACAAGCAGTTCTTTCGGTCCTTCCCAAATTCTTTCTCCACGTGCGTCTGCGCATCTCATTTGGGCTCTGCTTCTCCTTTCGTCCCTTTCTTTTCCTTACGCGCGCATTTTTTTTTTTTTTGCTACCCCTTTCCCAGTGATGAAGCTGCCGCCAACCTGGCCTCTCTCAAGTTTTCCCAATCTAATCGTGGGCCAGATCCTAGAGAACCCTCACGAGTGATCACGACGACAACGACAACGACCTTCTCGATGACCCGCGATATGGCCAAGGCTATGTCACAGCACTTCATGGATGCCCGTCTCATCGAAAATGCCGCCGACCCTTCATCAAATCTGTTCAAAGACCGTGGCGTCTACGTTCTCACCCCCAAGGGTCTACACGTCCTCGAGCGTTTTATCAGTCGCAACGGTATCAATGGTGATCATCTGGCCCATGTCTTCGCCACACAGCCCATATGCATGAAACTCCTTCATCTCGAGCGTCGCTCTGTCGACGACGAGATCATCGTCTCTCAATCCGTCATCACCGCCCTCTTCCGTCGCTTCTCTGCCCGGGAACCAAATTATCCCTCACCATCGAGCCAAAACGTCGATCCCACAACCGCATACCACGAACGCGCAAAGGGCATCCAACTCATGGATGTCTCAGATCGCCAATCTTCGAGCTCCGGACGAGCAGTCACTCACCGCTACTGCTTTGCCGCACTCGCTGCCCTTGAGTGGCTCTGCGATTTTACGTCAGTTGTCGGTCGTGAGGAAGCAGCCGAGATGGCTGCTCAATTTGTCCGTTTTGGTCTTATCTCACTCGTCAGCGACAAGCGCAAGAACAATGATTCGGCCATCATCTTTACCGTCCGCGGGTCTGCACCCGGGGGCAATTCTCCCGTTAGCGTAAGTTATCGTCCATCCGGTTTCATCCCGAACGGACTTCTGACGATCATCATCATCGTCATCTTCTCATCATCTTTAGCAAACGGGCGAATTCCGATGTACAGCCAAAGCGATCTATAAGATTACGGAAGAGGGTGTTCGAACCGCTCGATGGGACACCACCCGAGCGGGTGTCCGTGATTCACCCAACAGCTCGACCGCGAACCTATCCACCACAGAGCGGTCTTCACTGGAGAAGGATGGTTCCTCCAAGCCCATGTCTCATTCTGATGCCAAGATTCATCGGCGCATCTCACTCGCCGAGAAGCTCAACTCGACCTACTCGAATGACGCCGCCTTGGACAAGCGTACTAAAGAGAGCAACACGGAGCGATTACAGTTCATCATCGACAATCCGACGCTCTGTCACTTGTTTCGCGAATTTCTCCGGGATAACTTCTGCGAAGAGAACCTGGCGTTCTGGCTTGAGGTACAGGATTTCAAGCGCAAGTTCAACATCACCTCAAGCGCAAGTAGTGCGGCTTTCCAACGACCACCACCAGACCGCAGTAACCCAGTATCTGGCAAAGCCCACACACCAGGTCAGCAGGCGATGGAGCAGCATCATGAGGCGCTCATTCAGCAGGCGCATGCGATATACGCGATGTACCTCGCTAAGAGCAGCCAGGCGGAGCTAAACATTGACCACGGACTGCGCAACGAACTGTCCGCGTACCTGAGTGAGGTCATGCAGGGTCTCACGGGCACGCCGTTTCAGGGTCATATCGAAGCCGACCAGTTGAGCTCGTTCAATGCGACGCAGTTACACATGATGATCCGGTTGTACGAACGCATACAAACACACGTCTTTCGACTGATGGCAACGGATTCCGTACCCAAGGTTTGTCCAACCCATGTACGCGTGATCGTGTATGCACCGGAGCTGATTGTGTGTTGTCGTTGTAGTTCACAAAGACGCCACGGTTCATAGCGCTCCGGAATCAGAATGACGACTTTGACTTTCTGGACAGCGACGTACAATATCTGAGCAACGTAGGCCCAACAGTCCCGCCAGGACTAAATAAAGAGCAGGAGGTCGGTGGGACATATGTGACAGTCTCACAGAAGGGTGCAGTGGCGGCTCATGAATCACGGCCTCGCACGGGCGGCGGGGAACGTGAACGACGTGCATGGAACGACATCTCGTGAGGGGCGACCGTCCCCGCTATTTCCCCTCTCTCCCTCCCGCCATACTTCGTTTGGTCTCTGGTTGTGCCTTGAACCCCCGCATTTCCCGCATTCTTCGCAAACTCGCATTTTTCGTTTCAAAATAATGGAACCGCACCGCACCCCAATCCAATCACTACACGCTTATCGGCCAGCTGTAACCCTGTTCAGTCTGTTTTCCTCGCTTGGCTTCTCTCACCGGCACTCCTCGGATGTTCCGCCGTTCTAATTATTTCTTCAATTTTTTTTCTTTCTTTTTCACCTAGTTCAAGAACGCATGCCTGTGGTGATATCCAGTCCATTTCGTCTGCGCCATTTCAAGTCGTTTCTCGTTCAATTTCCCTCACTTGGTATTACTGCTATTTTCAAGGGCGTGTACCTATTTCACTTATTTCTTTTTCTTTTGCTATTTTTTTTTTCTTTCCGTTTTTCTTTATTTTGAACCCCTGTGATGCAAGAACTGAGCAAATTACCTCTCCCCTGAGTCTTTATGTCTTTGTACCATCTATCCGTAACCGTACTCGTAACCGTACCTCGTACCCTTAGTAGCTTATCCACTCGTCGCCTGCCTGCTGATGTGGCAGGTGCGCGGTCTATTCACCTAATTATCAGAGATGCTCCATTTTGGCCTTGGACGACTTGTGCTTACTAAGCTCCTCGCAAGTTGTCTAAGACATCCACCAATATGTCCTGGATCTCAAATATCGAGGGCAAACCAGACCCTAACTTCAAGGACGATGGTCCCAAGGTCCCCGACCCCGCCATCCCCGAACGTATGGTCTCCACCAAGCGCGCAAACCAGCCTTTCCTTTCGTGCGTTTTTCCAATACCACCATCCCTTATTGTCTTCGAAACACGTCGTATCGGCTTAGGTATAAAACATATCGCGACGAGCAGGCAAAGCTACACGCGGCCTGGCGCGAGCGCGAAGACGCACGACTGGCCGCTATCGCGCGTGGGGACCCGAACCCACCGCGCGCAGAGCCGGACCCGACAGCGCAGAAGGAGATCGGGCTGCTGGGCCTGCTCAAGTTTTGCTTGTATGTGCTCGTCGGCGCGCTACTCGCGGGGAAATTCGTCACGGGAGAGTGGGGGTGGGGCGTCCAAACGGCGAATTTGCGCCGTTTTTGGCCTACGCAGCAGCGCTTGTTCTCGGAGAGCCTGCTTGCGCGTTTCGATGGGACTTATGAGGAGAACCCCATATACATCGCGGTGCGTATTCCCTTCCTGTTTTTCGTTACAGGTTGGTTGGAGCGAGATGGACCCTCATTCGTCAATCATGGAGAAGAGTGTGTGACGTGTCCTGATGCCGTTTGGTTTTTGTGCGTTAGATCGACGGGGACGTTTTTGATGTCTCGAGCAACCGTCGCGTCTATGGCCCAGGCGGGTCCTACGCCCTCATGTACGTTGTTACCCCCTTTTCCTCATTGTCCATCCCTTCCACCCGCCGTCTTCGCTGACCAGCACCACCACCACAATCGGCTGTCCATTCGGCGAGCAGGGCAGGCGTAGACGCCGCGCGGGCCTTCGGGACAGGGTGCTTCAAGGACCACCGCACACACGACCTGCGCGGGCTCTCCGAGAGCGAGCTCAACGCACGTCGATCTATCTCTTTCCTTGCGCCTACTACTTATATTATGTCTCATAGGGCGTGGAGCACTGGAAAAAGTTTTTCAGTGAGCACAAGTCCTACCGAAAGGTTGGCCGGGTGAACCACCCGCCGATCGACCCCACGAGCCCGCTGCCGGTGCACTGCGACCCGAAAAAGGAAGTGGAGCAGAAAGCGCGGTGGGGCGTGGGGCCGCCACCGTCGTCGTCGTCGGGGACTGGGGTTAGGGAGGAGAAGGAGACAGGGCAAGAGACGAAACCTGGCGGGGGCTCTGGTCCAGCGGCGCACGAGGAGCTCTGAAATTTGCGATCGTCTCATCTATACGAAAGGATATTAACCCTCTCTCTTGTTGGGGTTTCTGTTGGTTTGTAACCCATCGGTGAATGTTTGTTTTATTTTATTTTGTCTTCTAGATTTGCGGGCATCATCATGGCCGCCTCATTGATTGACGAGGATGTGGAGCCGTGCCCCCACGAGCGGTCAACGGTCGCCTGTTGCCTCTGCTATCAGCGCACGTCCCAATGACTCACGAACGATCGTATGATGCTGGTTTTTACGCCTCTCCTCCTTCCTTCGCCTATAGATAGGTATTATGAATCCTTCCGCACCACACGTCACGATTGCGCGCGCCGTTGCCGATCGTACCCATCGGTCGGGTACGGGATGACATTTCACATTTCGACCCACCTTGAGCAGAGAGTCGGTTCACACACCCGATGCAATAATGTCACAGGCTTCGGCTCCGTGCCTAGGGCACGGTCTACTCACTTTGCTTGGTCACTGGCCCAGCCCTCTAAGGCCTCAAGTTCAGTACTCCCACTTGAGCTTCAAGTGTGATGTCACATCCACCCACCACTCCATGTAAAAAGTTGTACGTGCAGCCTGCAGGGCCACCTCCGTCACATGACCTGCCCCACCCACCGTCCCGGCCGAGCTAAATGTCATAACATACAGCTGATATACGTACCGTACCAGGGATAAGTCGTCACTTTGAGTTTCGCCAAAGGTTCGCCATCAACCCGATTTTCAAGGCGGCTTTCCTCATACACGATCGATAATTTCGCACAGTCCAGATTGTTTTTGTTGCAATCCTTTCCCTTGCCTTTCTTTTTCTTTTCTTTTTAACCTTTGATCTTGTCCTCGTCCTCATTACTTCCGTCAAAAAAATGATCGGAATCAGAGCGGTTCGGCGATCATGACGGAGAGACGAGTGATTAAAGTTTTGTCGAAAAAAAGGAAAGGAAGATCGGTGCGTGCACACACACACACACATAACTTAAATGCAAAGCTAAAAGGATCGCCGTGCAGTATATAGTGCTTGCGAGCCAGAGAGTTTGATATGAAACTTTGGCTTTTCCCCCGCTCGCCTCGCGGTGGCGACGACGAATGTCGTTTGGTAGGACGATGCCCCGCGAGTCGGAGCAGTGCATCAGCACACGTTGTGACGTAAACGCTGCACTGGCAAGCAAAAAGGGGGGGAATAATCAACCTTTATATGCAGACCTATTATCATCATAGTATGCGAGCGCAGGCAGGGTCCGAAAAGTAACGGTACGGGCAAAGAGAATAAAATAAAAAACACGAAACGAAGTGACACGACACGAGATTAATAGACAGACAGACAAACATATCATGACGCGGTCCTTTAGAAATGGGATGTAACGAAACGATGATGGATGGGTGGGTATGGTGGAGTGGAACGATGGAAATGCATGGTGATGAGATTGATTGTGTGTGCGAGCTGCAAAAAAAAAAAAAAAAGAAAAGTCCTGTTTCCTTGGCGGCTTGGCGATAATCGGATGGATATCGGCGGAGAAAACGGGGGTTACTGTATAGGTGAGTGAGGGTCTAGCGATGCTTTGGACCAGAAGCGCGGGGTGGGAGGGCGTCTAAGGCGGGGGGGGCGAGGCAAAACAGGCGTTAGGCGAGGATCGTTAGGAAATGGAATGGAATGGAATTTTTTTTTCCCTCGTTCTTCTTCACGGGAGGTGACGGCGATTTGTTTTTGAGAATGGAGAGATCTAAGAGTGGTGTGTTGTTTACTACAACTCCATAGGGTGGAGGTGCTGTTCGGCACCTCCGCTTCTAGGGTCACGACGGAGTGCAGGTACGGTCACGGGGACACCACCGTGCGCGCTAGCCGCCGGCTCGCGTTCATAGGCCGGGTGACTACCGCCGGGCTCAGTGTATTGCATGTGGCGAGCGCCGCCAGGGAAGCCCGCGGGATGGTGGGAGTGGTGGAGTTGCTGTTGCTGAACTTGGTGGTGTTGATGCTGGTGCTGATGCTGATGCTGGTGTTGGTGTTGGTGTTGATGTTGATGTTGGTGCTGGTGCTGGTTCTGGGATGGGGTGGGAGGAGGGGGCAAGGTCGGCGGAGTAGGCGGGGTCGTGGTGGGCGGGAGCGCGCTGGTGACTCGTATAGGCGATACGTGCGTGGCGAGGTAGTTCTTGAGGATCGGAAAGTCCGCCATGGACGCGTCCATCATCTGCGTAAAGTGGTCGTCGGCGAACTTGGCAGCGACGAGGTTGCCGCGCCAGAGCTGGTCCTCGCGCACGCGGCGACCCTTGTTGACCTCTTCTTGGATATCGCGCACCGTCCGATTCACGGGGAACGGCATGCCGTCGCGCGAGACGACGGGGTAATAGACGATATACGGGTTCGCGAACTTTTTGTTCATCATGTCTAGCGCTTCGACGGTCTATGATAATAATAATAATAATTTTTTCCCACAACAAGCGAGTGGTGCGTGTGAGTTAGAATTGCGTATGGTGGAGCTGGTTGCCGCACGCACCTGGTAATGCCAAGCCCGCATGTTGGGGTCCTCCGCGATATATTCCATGTGCACTTCCGGATGTGGGACGCGCGCCGCATTCGTTTGGGCCGGCGTGTGCGGATTTGAGAAAGAAGCCGGGCTCGTCATAAGCGAGACGACGTGAGGAGGGCGCCCGTCTGCCGGGAATAGGATAGCGTCAAACGATTGCATCAAATCCATGGAGCGGATCCTAGGCAACATAAGACAATCAGTCAGCGACGACGATCCTAATAGTCGGAACAAAAAAAAAATAAAAATAGATACAACGTACAAGACCAAGTGACGAGAAAGGCGGATTTCTTTCCTTTTTGTCTGCGTTCTTCTTGAGAGCGTAAAGGGCTGGGCTTCTTTCTAGAGTCGGGAGAAAGAGGCGACGAGGACGATGACCTTTGGTTGTGACTGAGTGTGAGCTAGCTTGTTGGAAGACTGGAGAATGGAATGTCCTACATCTTATATACATGACGAGCTAAAGGATCTACAATGCGGACTAGGTGCTGACTTACCACGATCTCGGGACCCACAGCCAGCAGACACTCGTGAAGTGTCAAATTACGGGACGAGGAACCCATGATGAACCGAACTGTAAGTCTTACCAGATCGTTAACTAGTGCCTACCTCTTTGAGAGTCATGAGCTGGAGCCATGACTGTTGCGGGGATTTAGCAACGCCGATCGTAGACCCAGGGCAAGCCCAACACGTTGTGAATATGTGACATCAAGGCCACGGGTCCTGAGGCCCATAGTACCGGTGCCAGCAACCGTCATGTGTACGGCAAGTTGACCTAAGAGCGACTTGAGTGCACGACCTAGTGACGAAAAAACATACCTCTAGCTTTATTTGTTGATGAGAAAGACGTGGTCGTCTGGAGGAGAGGTATGGTAAACTCATTAATAAATCCTCCCAGCTTATTGAAAAAGGTGAATACGATAACGTTTGCCTTTCGCCTCTCCCCTCGATTTGTTATGGTAGACCAGGGCAACTGGATGGCTGCTCGAGTGGGTTATCAGGGTGTCCTTCCGCGTTTCCCTTTCGGGTACCGCAGGACCATATGATCGGCCTTTGGTGTACCAGTGCCTCGACCTTTGATCTAGCCTGGCAGAAATAGCTTCTCGTATTGAAATTGGCTATTGGATTAAAAGTCAACGAGTCCCTTCCTCGAGAAAAGCGCTAGCGCTTAGTTAGCCGCCCATCTCTATACACTCCCATACCCTCGATTTCCCGTCCTTCCCCTAATATTTTCCCAGCTCTGCGATAGCGTACCTGCGTCTTCGTCGTCCACTCGGTTCATAAGCACCCTCGTTCCTTGCCTCGTGAGAGAACGTGCACGACAACTTAAGGGCCCAGATCGCTCGTTTCCGTTTCTTCCTCGATCGCGGCAAAGCAGCCAGGGAGCCTTCGCATTCGATATCCTCGGGCTCGTCGACTTCTCGTGCTCTCATAGATGAACGTGCGTGCCGATCCCTGAAGGCTGCGGAATCGCTTGCATGGCCTTGGCCCAGCCCTCCTCTCGCTCGTTGGTGTGTCTAGCTAGCGGAATGAGGATAGCATCTCTCGTCATGATAACGTCTTACATCAGGGTCTTTTGTTTTAGTGAGTGCGTGCGTATGTGTGGCCCGCTGCCCATTCCATTTGACTGCGTACTTTTCTCCATCGAGGGGGACCTACTCTGTTGTCGACATCTTCCTGATCACACCTCTACCTACCTCATGTCAGCCCTGAAGTGTACCCGCTTTGATGAAAGTTCGCCGTTTCCGGGCCGCCCAACGCTCGGCGGTACACGTGTCGTGTTGGTCCGATTCGAGAGGACAATCTGTTCGATCGAGAGAGGTCCCTTTCCGAGGCTGGTCTTCGCGAACTAGAACTTGGATCACCCCCCAAAAATACTTCTAATCAATCAGTTACACGTAGGATTTCACAGCTGTCCAGCACGACCTTCCTTGCGCCTGTCGTATGTTTTTTCTTTCCGGTCCCGTTTCGATTGCTCTAGACCCCCTCATCTCTACAGATATCTAAACCCAACCCGGGACCTTCCGCTCCCGGAGCGCCACACCCGTCCGCCTCTCAACCTACCACCGCATGATGATATATGTTCCGTCGCTGTGCGACTTACAGCCGGCATGAAACAGTGGCACTTGCCACCAGCGTAAACGCCTCTTAAGCCGCGGACAGCTTGGTACCTCTTCATTAAGTTACCTATGGGGGAAAAAAAAAAACTCTTCGATAAATCGTGCCCATTCCCGTTCTGCCCCACTCCGCTTCGCACTGGCTCCACGTTCCGTTGCGGCGCCTGGCCTCTCGTTGATTTTTCATTTGTCAATCGTACGATGTACCGTATATTACCGTCAGCCCCGCGATCGCGCTTCTGATGCACGCATGGTCATGTCTTCTCATACAAGTTACAACGGCATCGTTGGGCATTTCGTGAGAATTTATCGATTAGATTGTCTACCTGAGCGCCCATGGACTAGCCGGCGATCAAAGCCACGAGGTCCACGCATGCACTTTCTCACTTCGCAGTCTTCCTCACGACGTGCGAGCCCTGGTCCACGACTCGGGCCAATCGGGCAGAAACAAAGCTTATTAGAGATGAAGTTTCATCCATGCAGTGTGACGTGGTGAGCACAGCAACGTGCATCCCTAATAGTTAGCATAACACAACCAATAAAGGAAGTTTGGCCTAGTATATATACGCGTATCGCAACATAAAAAGGACTCCGCGAGGACGACGACAGGCACGGCTGCAGACGCATTAGGTACACAATCACCTCCCACTCTTCTTTTCCACCTTCCATTCCTTGAACATGCCGTCCAAGCTCTTGTATAACAGGTGCGAAGGCAAACACCGGATAATTTCGCCCAGGCGTTGTTCAGCCTCAGTAGGGCCCTTCTCCGGAAGTGCCCTCGCCGCATAATCTTCCGTCATGCGCCACAGCGCGAGCACTGCAAGTGAGACGTGTGTTTGCTGCGGACCGTGTGCTGAGCCTGGGGAAAGGGCAGCCAGAAGGGGACCGGCAACGCTAGGCGCCGAAATAGCAGGTGCAGCCTGCGTGAAGGGGGTAGCGCGTTCCCCACGCACGAGACGAAGCAAGATTTCCAGAATGTGGTCTGTCTCAGCCATGTGGGTGCGTACGAAACGTTGGCGCTCCGTCTGCAATCCCACGGGTGAATTCGCCGCCCACCCATCCAGCACAGTCCAGATCGTTGGCGCCTGGCATGAAGTTAGCCGTGAGAAGTTCGAAGTAACGAGAAAGAGGTAAAAGCCTACCGGATCCGGATCCACAACTGCAACCTTCTTTTCCCACCCATCGGCGTCTCCAGTTGCCCAGAACATCCGGCCGAACATGCTTTTCAGCCACTCCTGTACATCACCGGACTTGACCCATTTCGGCTCGGAGAGAGGGCGTTCTGTGTCCAAATAGACAACCAAGGTCACTTCAGAGGGAACATTGGCCTTCGAGAACGGTGGAACAGTCGGGTCTGATTCGACGATGGCAGAAGGTGTTTCGAGTGGGGAATATGATTTCGTAGCTTCCGATAGACTCTCGATCTGTCCCAATCGCGAATTAGCTCAGAAAGGGGCGTGTTTAAGTGAGAGAACCAACGATGATGCCGTTCAGCTCATTTGCGTCGTCCTTCTCGACCCGCAGTGAGATCTCAACTCGACCATCGCTCCTAAGAATCTTGAACTTTTCCACGATCTCGGCATTGATGACAAGACGTTTCGTGCCTGCGGCGTAGGAGATCGACAAACGATTGGCAGAGGGCGTGCGGACGCCTCGTTGATGCTCAGCTTTGATGGGCAACTGATTGAGGTCGCCATATGTTGAGGCAGTCGATCTCGCAACGAGAGAGCTCGTGTCCAAGGACGAAGGACCATCGAACTGCACTTGCGTTGCTGGGTCATATTGAGTATCCTCCGCACCTGTGCCACGCGGATCGCCGAATGACTGGTCCTCTTGCGTGAGCGAACGTTCGACGATAGACGCAGAGGAGGTTGTGCTCTCCTCCGGTGCAGCAGACGCTGGAACGTCGGGGCTATGGGAATGGTCAGTAGGCTGTTCTTCATCGAGGGCGGCCAACTCCGTGGGTGGAGCAGCGACAGATGTGTCAGAGGAAGAGGACGAGGCAAGGACGGAAGAGTCAGGCACGGCAGGAACAGAGGACGAAGGAGAGATGACGAATACGCCCTCCTCGGAGGGAGGGGCCGAGGCCGCAAGCTCATTCTGCGCGTCAATGGACCCCGGAACCTCGAATGAGCCCGATGGAGCGCCATCCAGCTGCTCCGGATGAGGAGCGACGGTCGACTGTGTAACCACAGCCATGTCAGAGCCACCGCTTGTGTCAAGCAATGACGCCGGGTCCTGAGTCTCGGGAACACCCACAACTAGTGCGGTGGCGAGCGAATCCACAGAGGGCCCCTCGTGAACATTATCCAGCGCCTGTCCATCCATGAGGCTTGGCAGACCCTCTGCCATATCACGGACGCCATCGCTGTCATCAACCTGGGTGGCGACACCATCCTCGAAACTACCTTAACAACGTAACCGAAGTCAGCGAAACGGCCGCACACAGACGCCGCTGGGACGCCTGTGCTTGCAGGCGCGCGGCGCAGTAGGGCGATCCCAGCGCGCCGCTTGCCAACGCCCACACAAACTCCAACGGACAAAACACAAACTCACCATATTCGACCTCAACTGTGTAGTCGCCCCCGTCTCCACTATTAGGGTCATTTCCAGGCAATACAAGATCACCTGGCTCATCCTCCCCATCGCCCTCGTCTTCCCCGATTGCAGCCATGAGCCAGTCGCCTTCGCTCGCCGTTTCGGCAACACTTGGCTCGACGCTCGGGGCCGTGCTCGCACGCTCAAGCCTATCATCACTCATCGACTGTTCGGGGCGGGACCCACCAGGTGGTGGAGGCGGCGCGCGCCCCTCCTCTAGATCCCCGTCATCATCCTCCAATTTCTTACGCTTACCCCTGCGCGACCCAGTCTCATCAGATCCAGCCATGGTAAATGACGCGCCATTGGGGATCGGACGAGAGTCGTCAGGGGTCACCGGTGAATGGAAATATATTCGCATGCGCGAGGGTGGTGGCGGAATAACAGATGGGGCAGGCATTTCGGATGTGGAGTGCTCCTCTGGGAGTAGTGTGTGAGCTTCAGCGGTAGTTGGTGTAGCCTTCGGATCAGGCGCACCCTCTTCCTTCACCACTGTGGAATCGGGAATGGTCTTGCAAATTAATAGACGAATTCGATGGGTCAGCTGACTCCGCTGCGATCTGTTGAGAAATAGTTTGGCATCCGATATCTTCGGACCCAGTAGATGGTAACGAAGAAGGCACCTCAGTGAGAGATTCAGTCTTGATCTGAGACTTGGGTGTTGGGATCACGCCCCAAGTCCAGGAAAGATCCTGAATCTCGAGACCAACAATCTTGAAGTCAGTGAAATTCCGCCTGTTTTCGTCCTTCTTCCCACCTCCCGAAGAATTGTTGATAAAGCTGGAAGACGCCATAGAACCGTCCCGAGGGCCAAAGGAACCGCTGCCGCTGTCATGTCGCCCACCCCTTGAGAAGTGAGGATAGGCGTGGCCTTGCCCACGACCACGAAAAGATGCGCCACTGACGCCCTGATGATGACCACCACCACCAACAAATGAACCACCACGCCGATTCCCATGATCACGATTTCCGTAATCACGACCGCCGCCAAAGTTCCCGCGAGAGTTGTGGCTTTTGAGCTGGTTGCCCGACTGAGAACCCCCACGGCCGCCGCTGTACATGCTGCCACCACGGCCACGTCCGGTTCCTCCGCGGTTATTCATCATGCCCCCTCCGCGACCACGGTTTCCACCCCGGTTATTTGGCCCGCCGCCGCGCCCCATCGGGCCACCACCCGGTGTACCTCCGCGGCCAGAAGAAAAGCTGCCTGCGGACATCGGTCGCTGCTGCTGCATGATAGATCCCGAAACAGGAGCCGAAGGCGGGGGGGGTGGTTGGAACTGCGGAGGTGGGGGAAGCGGCTGAGGGCCGCGATTATGCGAGCCCGGGCCGTCGAACTTCTGTCTCTTCGCGGGGGGTAGGTGCTGCTGCGGAGTATGGTGTAGTTGCTGCTGAGGTGGTTGGTGGTTGAAAGACTGGTTGGGACGCGGCTGCTGAGGGAAATACTGTCGGCCGGGTTGTTGGGGTTGTGGGACATACGGATTCTGAACAACCGGGGCGGGCTGCTGTGGCATCGGTGCTACTTGGGGAACATAAGGTTGTACAAATCCTGCCACGGCCTGCGGCTGATAGGGAGTGTACGGTTGCATTGCAGGTGGTTGTGGTGGTGGCTGCGGGTGTTGAAACATCGCCTGTTGCACACGCTGCTGCTGCTGCTGCTGCTGTTGCTGTTGTTGCTGCTGCTGTTGTTGCTGTTGCTGCTGCTGCTGCTGCCATTGAAAATTCTGTGAGCCTCCATAGCCATAATTTGCATATAAGGCCGACTGTTCAGGCGGAGGACGAGGCGGCAAGGGCGCGGGCGCTGGCGCTGGTGCAGACGGCCACTGTGGATTATATGCTTGTTGGGCTTGAGGCTGGCCAACCGCTGCAGCGGTAGCAGCCGCCCAATATGCTGAATAATCTGGCTGGGTCGTCTGAGGCGGTGGGGGTCCAGGGGGCAAAGGAGGTTGAGGAGGGTTATACGGGGGCGGTTGCGGCACAAAAGGATTTTTATGCATCTCGAATTAGATGAGAGTAAGAAGAATAAGGCTTTTTAAGATTCAGCGCATGAAAATCGAGTAAAAGGTGGTTTTTTTTTCGTTGTCGACGTGGACGACGGGCGGGGAGGAGTCACTCCTTTGGCGGACGCGGACACCTGCTTACGGCATCATCTACCCGTGGCTTCCACCAACGGACCTGTAAAACTCTTCTCGCTCAACTCAGGCTGGAATCCAGCGGTTGTGGGTCGACACGGTGTATCTACCCTCGCCATCCTTGATAAGCGCTCAATGCAATACTGTACGGCTCTTTTTACTCTTTTCCCGCGCATTTTCTCTAGCTCCTAGCTGGAGCAGCGCTGGCGTTTAGGGCTTTCTGACATCTGACGCTATTCTTGATTCTTGACTAGCTTGACCGACAGCGCCCATGACATGAATAAGCGGGCTTACTTCAGAGAGAACGTATCTCTTTCTTCCCTTCTGTTCGAATTCAGATCGCATATATCGACCTTACATCTTTAGTTTTGACGATTGAGATTCGTCCCCGTGTTATGATCGCGTGCTGCATTTTGCGGCGTTCGATCCATATTTTTTTTCTCCTTTCGTTTACAGCTGTAGGTTGGGTTCGAGGGTTTGTGCCCTGTTGCCCTTGCTATCACTCCCCGCCTGTTGGAATCAACCTAATCGCAATAACATTCTGGGTGCACACCATTCCCAAGATACCCCGAAAGAAGTAAACTAATTATTCCGCAAGTAATCTGTGCTAAACAAAAAGCGGGTCTCGGATTAGCTCCTCTCCGTCAATCGAGGTGCAGTTTCGATTACTTACTATCCCCATGTGTTACGGCCTTTCCTGACCAGCCGTGATTATCCTAGATATTTGACCCGTCTAGTGTCCGTGTCTAGCCTCAGACTCTGGCGCTAGAACGCTAGAACAATAAAATATGCCTGAGGGTCTCCTAGATCCCGACATTCTGTGTCATAGACTCACTCATTCATCGATTTTGATTAAGTGTAGCCATCATCCTTAGAAATTCTCGGGTGCAACCAATTTAGGGTTTTCTGCACATCTGAGCCGTTTCGCGGATGTACCTAGGCTGGCATCATCAATCACTTCTAAGCATATCCAACTCAATTGCATCTTCCGCCGAGCACTCATCCAAGCCAGTTCGGGCACATTCCCACACTTCGAACGTTCCCTAGGTTGGGTCATCACATGCCCATGTTGTTCTTACTTGGTCAAATCCGCGGTCCTTCCTTTGTCGATGCCGCACATCCTTCGTCCACGGCCCAGGTAACGGTAGTTTGCCGCCCACAACCCTCGTGTGGAATCTTCGTATAAGCCTCACTGCGATCGCATGTAGTGTCCCCAGCGCTCACTTCATATCCGCTCTTCTGGACACAATTTGTACCCTGGACTCGCCATCGACGTGGTGCCCTTATCTGTACGTGTATTGTTCGGACCCCACCTCTCACTGTCCCTCATCGGTTGGTCGCAGACCTCGAGACCTCCTTGTTGACGTGTACACGCACAGCGGTCCCGCCCTCTGGACCCACCGTATGACCTAAGGTGGGTGGACCGAGTAAAGACAGCGTAGACGGATTCAGTTGTCGACGAGCTCGCCCCATAAAGGTTTTATCGTCGCCTTGTCGCCCCAGGCTGCTTATTACCGCTCGGAGATGCTTTCAAAATAGTTCTGCTCCTCGGCGCTTGAACACGAAGGGTCCACCGTGGCGGGCATTTCCCTGCTCATTTCCGACACAGCGCCTGCAGCCATAGACAGATCTCGGTGAACCATTGTCGGAGTGCCTCGAGTGGAGGCGGATCCATCGCGGCGTCAAGCATGGTAGCGCCAAGTATCGGGTCTTCCGTGCTAGTCGCTGTGACCACCTCTTTCCAATTCCCCGACCGAACCCGGCGACAGCCTCGTCTGAGGGCGCTCTGAACGATCGTAACTGCACCCGCACTCTCATTCTTCGATATTCGCATCGCTCTGACCACGCTGTGCCGCGGTGGACGCCCAACTCGATGCCTAGTCACGTCCGTGATATAAAAAATTTCCCCGTACGGTTCTCGCCGACCCCTCTTTCCTTATTTTATTTGCTTCTTTTGACGCTATCATGGAGCCAGTACCCCTCTTCGTTGGGCTTTGGACTCCGCCTGCGCGATCGCCTAAGCACCGTGGCTACTGGCCTCCCACCTGGGTTCTAGACTAGAAGGAACCCTCGTCCATTTGTAAATATATATCCAAGTTACTGTCTCCTCCGGAAGCAACCGACGGGAGCTCACACATCCTTCCCCCTGCGGGGTTGTCTTGACCGCCGTTCATTTAGTGGCACCACGAGTCTGCCTTAACCCTGTTCCCCTGAGGCAGCCCCGGGTAACCACCCTAACCACCTAATCAGTGTATGCCTAGAGGCTTTCTGCGCCGCCCCGTTTTGGGTTTACGAACCCGTCGCCTGGGTTCAATCGTCCTCCGATGTTCGTGGGGAGGAATGTGTGCGTTGAGCCATATGACAATACCAATTGCCAAGACCTGTGGTTTGGCTCAGGTGCCTCGCCGCCGTGGAACGAGAGAGGAGGTCCAATTGCATTGTCACTCCCATGAGTCCGAGCTTCTATTTGTTTGACAACCTTCCTCAAGACACGACGAACCCCCCCGTGATCGCATTCGCCAATCCTAAGTTAGTCTCAACCTTGTTCCAACTCACAGGTGGCCGTTGCCGCTGTCTGCCAATACAGGTAGTGACTCTTGCGAACATATGACCGACCTTACTTCTGCAATTCAATGTGCTGCGCTGTCATCGGAGATTCAGACACGCCTTATCCCCAAACTTTCCGCCACCCGCCACAGAGTCAGACTCCGCTTCTCGGCACTTTTTCTTTTCGTATACCGGTCGTCCGTCCTCTGTGACTTAGTTTTCTCTCGACCCCCCCAACTTGAAGACCCACCTAAGTCGAGGGCGGGTCATCTAGCATCAATTGTGCCGTGGCACATCTGTCCCGCAAAACGAAACCCATAATGCATTGGCATCTCTAATGCCTTGTCCCCCCAACTCAACCAAACCGTAACTTCCCCCCTTCCCCCCAAAACATACCCACACCCACACACCCACCTCCTACCCTGTCCGCAAGTTGGTAATCCTTTAAGGTCCCACTCTATCTACCCTCCCTTGCCATTTTTGTTTTGTCTTGTTTTTGAGCCTCTTCCAACTTGGTTGGTTCAAACTAGTGAGCCGTTTGCTATGACCCCCATATAAGGTTTTTCTTTTCTCGTTTTTAAGCTCGACCGATTTTCACTTTAGAAGAGCACGGCATCGCCTGCATGCTTTGCAAACTTTAGGGAATCAGCGCTCCCGTCTCCCAAGCTTAACCTTGTGCCAATCCACTGCCAAAGATCAATGTAGGCACGACCCCCCGAGGCATATTCCATTACCTGTAAGCCGTATATGGCTGGCTTTCAATCTCTAGCTACTCACCCAGTCAGCAGGCGCCGATCATCAGTCCTGCATCGTAGACTCGACCAAGAAGCACGCTTGTCAGTAGCGGCTTCATCCAACCACTACACCTACTAAATGTGGCACATTCTTTCCCTCTCCACGGCGTGTGGAGTGCTATACCAATACAATTCGTCGCCTCGTGGAACATGCATCGCCATGTCGAACGGATTTGATTGAGGGGTGCATGTACGCGGCTTTGAGATATTACGGCATCCCGATGGGGACTCTGGAGGCACATCGACGTCCCCATCATAGCGTCCACAACCCGGGGACGTCGGTTTCCAGCCCCATTGGTCGTTTACAGGTCTCGAATGCATGGTAAGTGATGTTTCTACTCTTCTCGCTCGAGAATCTCCGCTGTACCCGAATCCCGCAGCGCGGCCTCTTTCGGACGGTCTCTATATCTCTGGCTTACATGTTTATGTCCCCGTCGTCATCAGATCTCCCACCTAATTTCACGCGCGATTCTCCCCCCGACCGGTCGGTTGTCATTTTGGTCATAGCACAGGAGCCTGGGTTGACCCCCCGATGACTGCAAGCACAGGGCACACGTCATTCTGCCGCCACTGGCGCTTCCGCCTGCAACCCCATCGTTCTCGTGCCCTTTGGCGTGCAACGAAGTGCCGAGGGCCGAGTATGCGCGGGGTATGCGACCATGGCAAACGTACCACGAGGGCATCTCTTTGCCGAGGCGTGTGGGAGGTATGGGGGGTTCTCATCTTTGAAAAGCTGGATCGCTCGCCCTGGGTCGTACCTTACTCTGGGACGAATATCGCGAAAGGAACTCGGTTGGGCCTGGTGCGGTTTCTGGCGTCGAAGTGGATGTGGGATACAAGCAACAGGCAGCAGCAGCAGGCAGGAACGGGTGTGGATGGCGCCTGTAAGGTAGGGGCCAACGATTTACGTAGGCCGACCGCGACCGGCCGACGTGCAAGGGCGTACAGTACATGCCCTTCCACCCCGCAGCGGCGGCGCATCGCGACAGCTTTTGAAATAGTTGAGACTGCTGTATCCAGCTGTCCACTTTTGGTCTGCCCTCTGTGCTCCATAAGGCAATTCATATCTGCGCCCCCCTCCCTCGCTTCTCACTCTCACACGTTCGTCATTTTTCACTCCTTAAACCAGATGCGAAGAGCCGTTTTCATGAAGGGCTGTCGACGTGTGATGACAGGACTGGACGTAGTGCGTCCTACGCAGCCCCCGGTTGCACACACCATATAGTCAGTCACCCAAAGAGAGACAGGTATCAAACGTGACTCCACATGCCAATTACGGGGATTTATAATAAACACGGAGTGGTTCCTCATCTTCCACAACTTCCCCATCCCCGTTCTCACAAATGTCACCTGACCGAAGTCACCGTTGTCAGTGACACGCACGTTTCGATTGGGGGGCGAGGGGGGAAGAGATCGAGGGTGCCAATAATACGACTGCCACGACGGCCAACACCTAAAGTCATAGGAGGACACAGCTGTGACTCCAGATAAGCCGCAACCGTATCGAGAAGCGGCCGCATCAACTCGGAACAACAAGATCATCATAGACGGGCCTGGGTCCTGCTGCGAGCTGGGCATCAAGAAAAACCAGGAGGGTTCGCTAAGACACCTCCTGTAGACGAGCAAAGGAGGGGGACGCCCACCAACCGCGCTTGTGGTCAGCGCGTGTCTTCTCTCGTCTCAGGGGATTCCTGGATTCCTGAATTCTTCAATTTAAAATTTGGTCCCTAAAAATATAGGCGCCTCGCCTCAAGGTTGTCTGGTGACTCTGGTCGGAAGGCGAAAATTTTCTTCTTTGTTCTATTTTCTTTGTTTTGCTTTGAATCCGGCGCAAGCATATCAACTGAATGTGTGTGGACCGTATCGTGTTGCCACGCTCGCACGGCCCCGTGCGCACGGGCGGTGTGCCCCTGACCCTAGCCGGGTAACAAAAGAAGGAATAGCAAGCTAAATTCGGTCAGCATAGAAAAGAAATCCTCGGAGCTCGGTGCTGTAATTTACTATAATTCTTTTTTAGGGAAATGGGGCCGCCGGAGATCACAAATTTAAAATTAAGAGCAACTTACTAACTAGCACCCCCTCCGCCCGTGTCCCTCGAGGCAATACCGCGTGGCGGCAGGGAATCACATAGATGTGCTGGCCAGTCCACATCAACGACGTGTACCGCTGCGCCAAAGATCATATGCAACGGTTAGTTTATGAGATTACGAGTTATGGAGAGAGGTACTAGGGAATAGTGGTAAAGGACGAAGAGGAGGTCGACTCTCCTGCATGACGATAGTCGCAGGTTCGCAGCAGTTGCCGCCGGAAATCACGAAATGTTAGTAAGTAACTTGGGTTCTTTTTTTTTTTTTTTGCTATTCTTACTGGTCGATGGATGATGCAACATGGGAAGCGCGCCGTAGCCTCATGGGCAACAGCAGACTCGGAATGGGCGAATCTTGCTTGCGCAAAGTTATCCAACCGCATTCCGCCTGTCATTCCCTGAACTACTGTAAGTTAAGATCAGGGTCATTGCGGCAGCTGGCTGGAGAGCAGCCGAAACCTTAGTGGACGGAGGTAGTTTTTGCTCTTATCAATCACGAAACCATTTGCCAGAGTGAAGATCGGCCGCCGCCCAAAGTAGCTGGCACCGCAGTTGGGAAGCGCAGTGGGCGCAAGGTCTGTGCCTCATGTAAAAGGGCGCAACGAAATGGGTTCAGATTCCGAAGACTGATACGAGGGGGGGGGGGCAGGGCAAGACGGACCGTGACAAACGGGCATCTCCAAGGGCTCTCACACGCTTCTAGTGGGCCCTGAAGGATAAACGGTACTACGGTGCAAATTTCTGCGTTCAAATGAGGATAAGGATACAATCGTGTAAACTAAGACTAACTTGAAGATACAGCAAGTACAGTATGGATAACTCGTACGGGATAAATTCATACAATATACTGCGAGGGTGTACCTGACTGCTCTCGAGATTATCACGAGCCAGTTGGACCAGCAGCCCTGCTAGTGTCTGCGACCTGGCGGGCTTGCTGCAAGCGTTCTTGGCGGTCCATCTAGTAGACGACCAAGACCAGACGTAAATACGCTGTTGCCAGGGCAGAAATAAGAAAGCCTTACGTCGCCAGCGTCCTTCCTTTGCTGAGCCTGCTTGAGCTCCGATTGCCAGGTCGCGACGGTCTGGTGCGCCTCCTGGAGATGCTTCTGGCGCATCTGCAAGTCCGAGTTAGCACGAACGAGCGACGGGCTGGGGGATACTACACTGGCACACGCACCGAGAGGTCATTCGCCGCTTTGTTCTCGCCCGCTACGGCAAGGTCGTGCTGGTGCTGTGCCTCGCTGAGCGTCTGGGCCGTCTTGTGCACCTCCTGGACGGCCTTGTCGCGTGCACGTTGGGCCTTGTGGGCCGCCTGCTCGACAATAACAATGTCAGGGCTTGCCGTACCGTGACGCAACGCAACGCAACGAAAGGGGGGGGGGGTGTTAGTACCGTAAGTTGACTTACCTTCTCTGCTTTGCTCTCGTCCTTTTCGGCAGACCTGAGTGCCTTGCCGACATGCGCGACGTGTTTCTCGGCAGCCGCGGCATCCTTAGCGATGGACTTCTTGAGCTTCTTTGCCTCGCCTGCGGTGATAGCGGGCGGGGCATTGGATACATTCATATTGGTTGCGCCGTCCATGCTGTTGACGTTATTGCGCAGTTCAATTCGGACTCTGCGTTGCTTGCGCTCCTAAGTATGCCCGAGCTCGCCGTGACGTCATATCCTGACCAGATCGACATTTCCAGACTCGATCAGGATTTCCTCACCTGGCGTACTCACACAACGATGCACTCGTCAGCAAACCCAGCGTCGTTGGAAGATAGGTAGGAAGCAACACCCGTCTCATTTGGTCGAGTGAGTCGTCCAGCTCATGTGCATGACCTGTTTTCTCAACCTGATCATGACGAGTTTCGTTTGTTGCCACCAAGGGAGAACTGGGCTGTTGTTTCATGACCTGAGGGGGATCCCAAAGACCTTAAAAGAATTGGGGGGCTCGAACTGCAACCACCATCATGGGTGGTTTTTCCCACACCTAGCCCCCTGGCAGTGATGTGGTCAGCTAAGTCAAACTTTATATGCTACCCCAGGTAATGAAATAGCTAAATTTCTGAAAATATTTGAGGAGGTAGATCAGATCATAAGCCAGGGGGACTTCTGCCAACTCTAAGTGGTCCGATCAGTGGCTCCCAAGTTATTTAAGCATTTTTGGTCAGGCTGATTTTAAAGTTGGTTAAATAACTTGGGAACCACTGATCAGACCACTTAGAGTTGGCAGAAGTCCCCCTGGCTTCTGATCCGATCTACCTCCTCAAATATTTTCAGAAATTTAGCTATTTCATTTCCTGAGATATCAAAAACATCAGCTCAAACTACTACAACCTAGGTGGTGTTAGGCAGTGCAATTAATTATGCAGGCATCTGCATGACACAGATCCTCACAAATGTGGTTGCTCAGTTTGGGAAAGCATTTAGCTTAAGTTGCTAAGGCTGCACGCAAGTGCAGCACACTGGGTGACCCAAGGAGTGAGCTGCTCTGGGTTCTACAGAAATCTGGTGCAAGGGGCCATGTATGCTCTTGCACCATGCATAATTTTGCACAGATTCTCATAGAAGTCACAGAAATATTTCCTCCAAGTTTATAAGGGTGCATATGAGTGCAGCACATTGAAGTGCACAAGTGATGGGCAGACTGCACTCTGTATTTTATTTACCTTATATAGTATAACATTTCCTTTTCCGGGGTTGGAGAGTTTGACCCCTTAATAAAAATTCACGCAATCGGATTGGTAAAACTTAAGTGTTTAATAAGTGGTTAGAGTCATCTACCAAACACTTTAAATGCTTCTAAACACCTCCTATTTTTACAGATGTGGCCTGTTCTCCCTTGGCCGGTACCACTATGTTGCTTTGAGCTCTCCACCCCTTTTTTTTTTTCTTCTTGATGTCATTAAATGTGTTCATTAGAAATGTTAGAGGTCCCCATCTACTCTCGCAATGATGTGGCTTCACAACATCCTTGCATCAATGTGATATTAGATATCTCTCACTGATGATAGTAACGCTACCATCTGGTAGCCATCCGGGGAACCACACTAATGTATCAAAGGAGTCACCATACACGATCAACATTGAAGGAACGGATTCACCTGAGCTTTTGAGTCCATAAGGCATGCGTTGCCGTCCACAGTCACAGACTCACAAAAGTAAAGGAGTGTGTTGCTCTAGCGTGGAACCACAAGAAAAGTGTGCCTCAGAAGAACAACGCAGTAATTCTGTCGACAATGGGGTCACGGTGCGACCAAATTTAATTCTTTATAGCGGGAAAAGTGCCAGTGAGAGTCAGACAACTACAAAACCCTATAATTAGGTTAGGTGAGTTCGGGAATGTTCTCGAATGCACAACAAACAGCGCGCGGACAAGGACCAACGAAGACGCAGGCAAGAGTCAAACACTTTCTTTCTCGCTCTTAACCACCATGGCAGAAGCACTCAAAGCAGAAGGAAACAAGGCCTTCGCTGCAAAGGACTACGACGTCGCCATTGACCTATTCTCCAAAGCACTCGACCTCGATCAAAACAACTCCGTCCTCTGGTCAAATCGCAGCGCAGCCAAGGCTGGCAAGCGCGACTGGGATGGCGCACTCGCAGACGCTGAGGAGGTGTGTCTACTGTCCACGATCGGACACCCCATATGCCCGCGATCCGTGACTGAAATTGCCTCCCTGTTTTCGCACCGGACTGCAGTGTATCAAGGTGAACCCAACATGGGCCAAGGGTTATGCGCGCAAGGGTGCGGCGCTGCATGGTCAGCGGCGCTTCGTCGAGGCGATCGAGACGTATGAAGCTGGTCTCAAGATCGAGGACAGCCCCGCGCTCCGTAAGGGTATAGATGAGGTCAGGGCTGCCAAGGGTACGTACCTACTTATTTAGTTTAAAACCCTTACCCCGCTCACCAGCTTGCGTGTTGCGTGTTGCATGTAGCTGCGGATGAGCGTGGCGATGGCGCCGAGGCGTTGGGCATCGGCAAGATGTTCAGCGACCCGAACTTGTTAGCAAAGCTTGCTGCCAACCCGCGGACGGCGAGGCACCTCGCCGATGCCAGTTTCATGCAAAAAGTACGTAGCCCCCCCTGGCTTTTCCGAGTGGCCCGATCCAGTGCTCACCGTCCTTCTTTCCCTCGTCCCCGCCTGTTGGGTGTAGCTCAACCTTGTACAACAAAACCCGCAGCTCGCGCAGAGCCTACTCAGCAGCGACCCACGCATGATCGATGTCCTCGGGGCACTCATGGGCATTGACATGCAGGGTTTCAGCCGACCCGAGGGCTCGGATGAGGTTCCACCCGGCGTGCCCCCATCCGCCGGCGCTTCCTCTCCCCCATCGTCTCCGCCGTCATATACGAGCCATGTACCACCGCCAACGGCATCGTCGTCCAAGGCGCAAGAGCCGGGTGACGTCAAAATGGCCGAGGTAGAAGAGGAGGCCGACGACGGAGACAAAGAGAACGCAGCTGCGAAGGCGGCCGCCGAAGCCTCAAAGAAGCTCGGCGCGGAGGCGTACAAGAAGCGCGACTTTGCGGCGGCAATCACGCACTTTAGCAAGGCGTGGGAGACGTGGCCCAAGGACGTTACGTTCCTGACGAATTTGGGAGGTGGGTTTTTTCTCGATCTGTCTGTTGTGGCAGGATTTGATGGTTTTGCTTGTCCAGCGGCGTACTTTGAGCAAGGCGACTACGACCAGTCAATCGAGACGTGCCAGAAGGCCGTTGACGAAGGCCGTGATGTGAGTTTCCCTCTATCTATCACCTGTTATTTCCTCCACCTGGCTCATTCTCCCAACCGCCCAGCTCCGCGCAGATTACAAGCTCATTGCAAAAGCGTACGGGCGCATTGGCTCGGCCTATGCCAAAAAGGAAGACCTAGCTACGGCGATTCGCTTCTACGAAAAGTCGCTCACGGAGCATCGTACACCGGATATCCTCAACAAGCTCAAGGAGATCGAGCGCATCAAGGCGGCCGCGGACCGCGAGGCATACATCGACCCGGCGCTATCCGCCGCCGCACGCGAAGAGGGAAACCGGCTGTTCAAGGAGGGTGACTTTGCCGGTGCAGTGAAGAGCTATACGGAGAGCATCAAGCGCAACCCAAGCGACGCGCGCGGTTACAATAACCGTGCGCTTGCGTACACCAAGCTTGTTGCCCTTCCCGAGGCACTCAAGGACGCGGAAGAGGCGATCCGCGTCGATCCGGCGTTTGGTAAGCTCTGCTGCAGCCTACAGGTGGTGCTGTGACGGTGCGCTGACTTGTATGCGGTGCGAACAGTCAAGGCACACATACGCAAGGCGAGCGTGCTCTTTGCGCTGCGTGAGTACACCAAGGCCCTCGAGGCCCTCGACGTCGCGCGCGAGCAGGACGAGGCGGCGGGCTCGAAGAGCACGCGTGAAATCCAGGAGCTCTCGTTCAAGATCCAGAGCGCGATCAGCGCGCAGCGTGCGAACGAGACGGAGCAGGAGACGATGGAGCGTGCAATGCGCGATCCTGAAATTGCGGTGCGTGTCAGAACGGAGGACCGCTTAGCTGGGGGTGTGCCGCTGATGGACTGCTGTTTCGTATTTATAGGGGATCATGACCGACCCTGTGATGCAGAGCATCTTGCAGCAGGCACAGAGCAACCCACAAGCGCTGCAGGATCACATGAAGAATCCGACGGTGCGGACCAAGATTATGAAGCTCATCAACGCTGGTATCATCCGGACACGGTGAACGCGCTTTTTTTTTTCGGAGAAGGAAGAACAGAGGTTTTTGTACCACAAGAAGAGTGCAAAGAGGGCTTTTATGAGGGGTTTCATAAGGATCATGTATCGCCGCCGTGCACATTGCTCTCAGTTTTGTATGCAGTAGTAACATCTTTTCTTTTATTATCCAATTCAGTCTGCGTTTGGACCCGTACCTCTTGAAAAACGCTCTACACCCAGTTGCCCGACGGCCACGTCCACCCAGCCGTCCTCGTGCGCTCGAACACATTCCGCGCAAGCGAAGCCTTGCTCTCCAATTCCTCTTGCCTCCCCACGTCCCGCGCCCAGCGCCACGCCTCAACAGCCGCATGCACCTCCCGCAGATCGCTCATCCCCACCACGACCGGCATCCTTCCCTCCGCACCACCATCATTCTGTATCTGACCGCCGCCGCCATCGCCCGCCTGCGCCGTGCGCACGGACCACGCCACCGCGACGGCAGCCACCTCCCCCTCCCCAACGACCTGCACCGCCTCACGTGCTGCGTCAAGCACGGCGCGCGGAGCAGGGTGCCACGGGGGTGGCGCGGGCGGTGGCGCCAGGAGGCCCATTCCGAGCGGTGACGCGGCGAGGACCTGCGCGACGCGTGCGCGCGTGCGTAGCGCGTTTGCGAACGCAATCAACGTCCCATTCTGCAGTGTGAGGTGCGCGTATGCCTGTACCGCGTCGAGCGGACGGCCCGTTCGCGCGAGGACGAGCTGCGCGGTACGGAGGAGCGCGGGGAGCGGTAATCCTGGGAGTGGTGCATCAGCATCAGGAAGTGTGAGAGGAGGAAGAGGGAGGAGGGTATGGTGGGGCACGGACCGCTTATCCCGACGTGGCGGATGAGGCCGTCCGCTTGTAGTGCGCGTAGGGCCTCGATCGCACCGAGCACACTCTCGTCGGAGCCGGGGGTACGGGGCACCCCGTCGGCAGTGGAGGGCTGGCCTGGCGCGAGGCCGTACGCGGTGGCTTCTGCGCCGAGGGCAGCGGCGTGGTTACCCTCTGCGCGCGGGGCGATGCATGGCGCGACGAACTCGACGTCATGGAGGTACACGACATCAAGGTATTCCGTGTGGAGGCGGCGGAGCGAGCGGCGAACGCTAGCGCGGAGCGCGGTAGGCGAATAGTCAAAGTCGGATGGCGCGGGGCCGTAGCGGCCGACCTTGGTGATAAGCTGATACGTGCTGCGCGGGAACTCGTGCTCGAGCGCCTTGAGCGCCGTCCCGAGCACGATCTCTGAGTTGTCGTAGTAGGGCGCGGTGTCGAACGCGCGGATGCCGTACCTGCATCGTCGACGGTTACAGTCGGGTCGACAGTATGGGATTTGGGCCCGAACGCGCGGGGATTTTTAGCACGGCGCATGGACTGTAACGTACCGTAGGGCGAGACGGATGGTGCGTAGCGGTACATCCGTGGAGAGCGTCTCCTCTTTATTGTAAAAGTGCGACCAAGTCGCGGCTCCCGAGATGAGCTCTGGTAAGTGGAGTGGACCGATGCTTTCCTCCTACACATCCAGTTCTGGTCAAGTCAGCTAAAACTGCGCGAGATACATACAAGAATTAGGCCTGGAGTTGGTTTGTCCTCTGGGCCATCAGGTATAGATTCGATCGGAGGAAAGGTTATGACAACCTCTGGAGAGTCGAGTTTCATACCCATTTCTCAGGTAATTTCTCTCCAGACTTTTGGGAGATAGCAGGGGTGGGGCAGCAAGCGCACTCGTACTGGTACTAATGATTGTTGCCGGGGAAGAGCAGGACCGTCCGAGGGAACAACCCTCCTTCCAAAAGAGAGGTCATGATCATGATGTTATCAGGCGATTGCCACTACTGAGATTATCCAAGCAGCCCTTCTGGTCTGGCTCAGGATTAAGCTATGGTGCCACCTATCTTCGTGATCCTTGCTCTGCTCTGACTCGGAGTAAACTCTCCCCGGGACCTCACATCATCTGGCCACCTGTCGGAGGGGACGTCACCTGGTATCGCACACAATTGAACAAAAGAAGCCGACCTCCTCTATTTAGTAGCCAATTGAGAGCTACACTCGATTCGCTGGTCCTGATACCTCAAAGGCCGGATCTTTTTCGCTGGCTATTTTTATGGTCCAGTCTTGTGACCCGGCCCTGTTGCTTCGGCCAACTACTGTAGTACTCATGGGAAGCGCCTCGCGAAGCTCAGCTGATTCCATATCCCCGACAAGCGATGATGTTTCGTCCGTCCGCGGAACACACTTACTTACTTTATCGCATAACAGTTTATACGCCGTGAACGTCATCTTACACTATTACTATAGGAAATGGCACGTATGGAAATCGTGGAGATCTTCGAGGCGAAACCGACCCTCCGCTACTTTGTAATCTGACGGCCGAGAGACCAAAATCTACTTTCGTCGCTGCTGCTTCCTCTTGTACAATGTAGGTGGGAAGCCGTTTTTTTTTTTTCAGGAATCCCGCCAGTCGAGGAGGAGGTGAAAGGGCTTTTTCGGGCGCCTCGGATATATTCCACGACACTAGAACTCGTGTCAGCTTGCGACGTACGCTCGCATACTGTACTTTGACATGTGTAGGACAGCTGTCTGGCAAGCAAGCCGCCGGACCAATTTGGAGACCTACACTTGTATGTGTCGTCGTCTGTCTGTTCCTTCCTTCTTGAGATGCGAGACGGCCTCGAGGCGGCTTTACACTATCGTCAAAGTCCATGAGGGATTCTAGACAGGAGGCGATGCACGTAACTCACGGGTCTCGTGCT
Source organism: Lactarius psammicola (assembly GCA_025769895.1). Classification (NCBI taxonomy): domain Eukaryota; kingdom Fungi; phylum Basidiomycota; class Agaricomycetes; order Russulales; family Russulaceae; genus Lactarius; species Lactarius psammicola. Next base: position 121,816 of record WTXK01000043.1, on the reverse strand, counting down.
GTCTAGAGGTTATCCGGCAATTCAGATCAAACGTTCTGCTAGGTGAAACTCTTCTTCTCAATGATCCCGTGTCCTTGAAGGCCTCGAAAGCAAGAGCCCGTGCCTCGCACGTGTGCCGTGTTCCACAGCACAAAAACGGGCCTGCACGAACCTGACCTATTTTGTGCGTGTCCACGGATCTCGTTCCGTCAGAGGTTATCAGGCAATTCATATCAGCGTCTGCTAGGCGAAACTCTTCTCAATGACGCCGTGTCCTTGAAGGCAAGAGCCCGTGCCTCGCACGCATGTCGTGTCCCACAGCACAAAAGGGGGGCCTGCACGAAACCCCGTCGATCGGGCCAGAGCAGCACCGCTCCGATTTACGTCTTAGTACGAAAATTGTTGCTCGGTACTGCCGCCCCCGAGCCGTTACATAGTAAAGGGACCTTCTGAGAATACTATGAATGTCCTGCCGCCAGAACGATCGGCCAACAATTTGGCCGAGCGGGCATGCAGGCCATTGTAGACACCTGACTTTTTTCGCGACCAGTCCCCAGAATGTCGTGCTCACGTCTGCAATTGACGAGATGCCGGTATTGCCTCGTTGTTTGATTAGTCAGCCCTAATGTTATTACTGTTGACAGTTGCTGCCCTTGGCTGCTGCGGATACACTGCTTGCAAACTAAGTGCCAGGGGCGACGGTATACACAGTCGCTATGTCGTCCAACGTCTGGTGCCCAGCCGGTGTTGGCGCGCGGATAGCTCTTACCTTTGCGTGCAAGACGCAACCCGAAGCGTTCAGTATGATTAGGAGTGCTGTGATTATTGCAAGACGCTGGACAAGATGTCGGACATAGATTGGCATCGGTGGCAGGTTCAGAAGTAAGACACCACTGGAATGCAGAAAAAATTCTCGGCCATCAGAATCCCGGTTTTGAAGAACGTGCACGATCGTGGAGCCCCAGTCACAGTATCTTAGTGATAAATTGTACCTACCTGCCAGTGCCGGAGATATCTGAGCCTGACTGAGCGACAAATTCAGGTCTCTTATAACAGGTTATATCCCCCTAAAATGGAAAATATAAGATTAAGAGATCAAATGCATGAGCCGACCATCCTGTTGAAGTATACTGTAGCATTTAATATCCAGGTAAGGCTTTACGTTGTGGATGTCGATCATAAACCCAAATTTCATTCAAGTTGGACACTAGCTCCACAATGAGACGGGTTTGAAAGTGTTACGCTCACGTGAAGTAGGCAGGCACAATTACCAAACTGTGAGCATACTGCGTGTTGCGTGTTGCATGTGGGGCAGACGAATAGTATTTCAAAGCCGTTCAGAGGGTACAGTAGAAATGAATGGTTTTTTACCTCCTCCAATCTAAAGTTTATCACGCGACCAGCTATGACCGGAGATGAGTTGACGGTGTACCAGTAGCAATGAGCTACGGAGCGTACCTCTTCTCGAACTTCTGGTTGACGGACATCATCTTGACATTCTCATCTGGCTTGACATCGTTCCATGGAGTGGGGTTAGACTTGGTCCAGATGACTGTACACGAGAGTCAATGTTCGCAGAACGAGAGTACAAAGACGCAAGGTGATGGAGACTCACTATGTGGGCCACGCGCAAGGCGGGTGAGATACCACGATCCACCGGCAACAACAGCGCCTACGACAACGTAGCTATGGATTTAAAAAAGAGTCAAGTTTCGGAAGTGCGAGGGGTGCACAGCGACGGTGCTCACATCGGGATAGCCTTGGTGACATGGCGAACTCAGTGAGTCGCTCGCTTGCCCGAAAAGAGTGATGCGCACCTCAACGGCCCACCAATTCCTCATAAAGGTATTGCGAACGGGTCCAGCAGGCATTGTCGGTTTATTGATTGAATAACTACTGAGAACTGAGTGGTGATGCAGAGAAATAATCCACTTGCACTTGCAGCGGCGGTGTTTTCGGTGGTGTGTCACAGAGTCACAGGTGTGTCACGCGAGTTTGAAACCCTCCGCTAGTCGCCGAATAAGTTTCTCACGATACATATCCCCAACCAGCGCAAATCCCGAACTTTTTCCGAATTCCGAATCTGGTTTCACACTTTTGTGTCGACTTCTTTCCAGAACGAACTTTGAACTGTCTCTGGCTCTGCATTTTGATGAAATTTGTTCCCGTCATCTGGTAGACGACATTTGATCTCGGATGGCCTTGGGTCACGCTAGTGCTGTGTGTTGCGACAATCCAAGGATGCGAAGATGCCAATCTTTTCTTGGATTGGAAGCGTTGCTTTCGTTCGGGTGGCTATTTGTTCGCGCAGTGCCTGTAGCGTCTAGGTCATAACATATACAGTATTTATCACTTGCTTGAGCGCTTCACTTTGTCGGACTTTCTTCTACTGTGACATTCAACATATCTCCTCTCTAGTTTACGTCGTCAAAACCTTGTCCTCTGCGTACTGCTCCCTAGGAACAATGGTGGTACCTCAGAATCGTTCAAAGGACTTACTGCAGTAAAACATCTCCTTGGAAATATTTTTCCACCGATTGAATGAATACGCCGAGATGGTGTTACCGGTTTGTTGACTATTGTATTTTTTTTTCTCTTCCTCCATTTGCCGAGACGGCGCCTGCTGACTACCCCTGGTAGTACTCTTGTGCGAATGATCCCACATGGGTTTATTAGGGTTTCACGGACAGTAGAATGTCCCAGGCTATGTCGAAGATAAGTACGTCACAATGTCAGTACGTTCAGGTGCTCCCCAACTCGCGGTGGCGTGCTTTCCTTACAAGCACCTTGTGCTCCCTGACGCAGCGCGTAACAGCGTATTCGCTTTCTACGACCTGAAACCGAACGCTTACGGAGTCATTGAACGTATACGGTAGATGCTCACAAGCATACACCACTTGCAACCGGGGTGAGACTCGCACCAGGGTAAGAATTGCGTTGCGCCTGGGGATCTGGCCGACTATACGACTTGGGCCTGAACGAAACCTTGACACTCCGATAGGTGCAAAGGCGCGGGGGGAAGAGCAGACTGTGAGCAGGCTGAAGGCCCAGATGATTCTGAGTCCCCCCCCAAAAAGGCACATGAAAAGGATTTTCAAAGGAGTAAGGAGAGTGGCCGGAGGCATCCCTTTCGCTCAAACGCGCAAGAGCAAAAAGCGCCTTTCCTTTTGACGACGGTAATTCCGAATGTGGAACCCGGGGAGGGGGGGGGGGCACTCGGGTTCCCCATTTCTCCATTCCACTCGCGCTCCAATCCCCCAAGCGCAAGTTCGAAGAAACCCCAAAGGTGTCTCGACGGGCGCTGCTGTCTTTCTATCTGTCTGTATATGCCACACCATCAATACATCCTCTTGTGGGTGGCAGCACACGTCGGTGCTTCTTTCTCACCAGCGCCATACAGTGCTCCGACCGCCCCGTAATTTTTGGCACTCCCTGAGAAGGGTGTCTACAACAGTAGTCGCCGTCCAAGAAGAAAGGGATAATAATAATAAAAAAGGAGTAAAAAAAAAAAAGGAAAAAGGATAAACTCAAAGCCTAACCGTCTGACCCCCGTACAGTGCGGCACAAGTTGTGGTGCTTCTGCGAGAAGGCCAGACCCGGCATGCAATTTTCTGATCTTGTCACGATCATGTCGCCGTCTCCCCCGTACCGACAACAAAAAGAAAAGGCATAGTGAAAGTGAGCTTCTTTTGATCCTCGCCCACTCACCAAAGTACGTGTGTGGTGTAGCCAAGCGTCGGATCGGCCGCTCAAGAAGGTGTGGGGGACTCAAAGGAGGGGAGGGGGGGGGGGGTAAACCTGGTCCCCGAGCGGGGTGTGGAGAGTCAGTCCGGTCAACTGCCTTCCTGTATTCGGTTGTGACTTGTTCCGGCCTAGTGTAAGCCACATCTCGTCGGAAATTAACTAACATCCTCGTTCGTTACCAATCCGCAGCGCTGTATGCGCTTGCGACTTTGTTATACCGGTGGGCCTTCTTCTAGTTCACTTATGCTCCGTGTGCTCTCGCGGCGCGGTGCAACCACTCCTACTTCCTGTTATTATTTTTATTACAGTAATTTATCGATTTATTTCTTAGGTGCTTCCAAGCTCTAGCGTCGGCTATTAGGGCTTAGACTATTGGTTCGACGGCGTTTCGTCTTGATCTTGCATCGCTATTGCTTTGAGTTGCCGAATCTACACGTTTACAAATGCGGCAGCACAATTTTTTTTTTTCTTTTTCCTTTCACTCTGAACTGTATCTCTCGGCTTCGTGCATCTGCTCACAGACGGCGGCTATGTTAATGGGAATGGGAGGTGGTCTAATCGCACATAGGTACTGTACATAATATATCTGACGGCCGAATTCACTTGGGTCTCGCGAGTTTCACGGATGAGCTGTCACCTTACGCCAGGGGCACCAGAACTTACTCACGGAGGAAGCCACGTTCTGGCTGGCCACTCTCGTATTTTCATTAAACCTCCCTCTCCTTTTCTACCATATTGGGATGGAGTTCTTGACATCCACGACTTGCGGTGAACAAATACCGAAGTTGGGGCTCGGAGACGTATATATTATTATATGGCAGCGTTCGACTTAGCTACTATATCGTATTGGGCGTTATCCAAGAGTGGCAGATGGCCGGAAACTACTGTGAACGACCTATATGTAGATGCTAACTAATTTGAGTACAATCGGAGAATATCGACGTGCATTATCACCCACTGTTAAATGCTACACGACGCCCGCGAAGCAAGCGATTAGTGGGAACTAGTTGGGGGTGGGGACCGTCTGACCGGGCAGGCGTCCGTACTGGGATTAGTCAAAAGAGGAAAAAAGCTGGGAGAAGACAACCGAAACGGAGAAAAGAGCAAAAGGGTGATGCACGAGAACTAGAACTAAAACGAGGACGAAAGCAAGACCGAAAGCAAAAGGATGCAAGCAAGAGTGCAGTGCGCAATTGAGACAATTGAGAAAGAAAATAGGCGGATAGATAGAAACGGGAAAATGACGCTGAGGGTTGGGAGCGGTGACCGAGCACGGCTACGCCTGCCGTCTTGTCTTTGTGAGTGGTGGCAAGTCCTCCTCGCAGTCGCTCTCTTCGAGGTCGTCGGAATGCGACCGTTTCCTTCCCCGGCCGCGCCAAGTCATCTCCGGATACTCGCATTGTCTGCACCGCTTCGCACATTGTCTGTTAAAACAAAAAGGAACGATTCCGTCAATATCGCAACACTCCACTCAACGTATTCCAAAAAAGAGAGCTCACTGGCACGTGTTGTCCTGGCGATCACCGAGCAGAGGGCGGCACTGGATCTTCCGCCGACGACAGAAGAGACATGCCAGCTTGGCTCGCAGTACAGGGCGCTTGCGTCCCAACAGGGGCAAAGTAAAAGCCGACTCCAGTGCACTACTACTGTCGTTTGTGGACGCTGCCGGAGCGCCGGTCGAAGATGACGGGCGAGATGACAGTGACGAGAGCGGGCTTGACGCAGCAGAATGATCCTCCTTTCCGGAGCCTGGCAGCGCTGGTTGGAGCTGCGCCAGATAACAGGTCTTCCGTAAGTGGGTGTGTAACGGCGTAGGTTGGGAGGGGCAGTTCAGAGGCTTACCTTACGTAGTCGCGGGAGCGTGTCGTAATCGTGGGTAGTAACTTCAGGGAAGGGATGTGCTAGTGTGTGAGCGTACAAAGGCGTTACGACAGACAAATTCTGCGCTGGAACATTGGCACACGTAGTCGGCGGCGTTTCGGAGGAAATAAGGCTTTGCGATTGTGCAGGCGCAGGCGCCGCCAGAAGGGGCACCTGGACCAGAGTCGAGCGAGGATCCCCAGCCCCAGCGACCAGAGTCAGCGACGAGGATGTCATCTGGGCCGCATTTGGCGAGGATGCCGAGATGCCGAAAGAGCCTAGTCTATCTCCGAGAGCAGGTGTACACGGCAGAGGTGCCTGCCGTGCCTGTGGATCTTGCGGTTCCAGAGCGTGTGCGAGCGACGACACACGGGAGTGAAGCGTGCCTATCAAAGGCGAAGCAGGTGACTCGTGCTTTAGCACCTGATACAAGGAGCTGTGGCGCAGTGGCACAGGCGCCAGGGGAGACGATGATATCGGGCCAACGTCCAAGAGACGACCAGTAGACAAGCCAGCAGGTGGTGGGAAAACACCGCTCAGAGGGTGGACGAGTAGGGAATTATTTGTATAAGGGGGAGGCGGTTCATCAAATAAGCTCTGGTCTGAATCAATTGGCGACTCGCTCTGTGAGAGTTCCTCGTGGCTCGCGAAACTAGACGTGCTACCCCGATGTAGATGAAGCGCAGGTAGCGTTGACCCTGAAAAGCTGGTGGGCATTGCCATCCTGCCAACCCCTTGGATGTATGGGGTGGAGTACGGGGGCTGCATCGCGTATAAGCCTGGGACGACACGTTTATATTGAGAATGCTCACCTGTTCACGAGAGGGGAGCACCTGCTTCTGTTCGTGTGCGTGGGCACGAGATTCGCGATGATACGTATGAAGAGGCATGGTTTCGTACGTGTTTCTTGGACGGTAATAGTCTGGCTGTGATAGATCCTGCCCAGAGTACGACATTGAAGAGGGGTGGAAAGTTACTGGATCAACGGAATGCCATGGCCCTCCAGACGTTGCTACTAGAGGTGCCCATTCATAGCCAAAAAGTATGTTACTCGACTGGGGAGCGAATTGTGAAGAGCCCGCGGTGGTTATGGACGCGGCGTATTGAAGGGAGGTACAACAGGTACAGCGATCATGGATAGGGCACGACATCAACGCGCACTGGCTGGATCTTGCAAGATGATGAGTTGATAAATAAGAGAGAGAAGAGAGAGAGAGAGAGGGGACGTGAAGGAGGAACGTCCGCTGAGTTCGCACGGCGCATACGCCGGTCTTTAGGACATTTGTGAACGACGCACTAGTCTGAAAAAGAAGTCTGGGGATCAGTGTCTGGCAGAAATTATTTGATTATTACAGTAGCGATTGATCGAGAGAAAAAGTCAGTGGGACGGTGGTTTTTGACACTTCTAATGCTTCCCTGGCGCCAGGCGCTCACAAACCCCCGTTACCCTTTTTCCGAAATATTTTGACTTTTTGGGGGGGCACTGGTTGCGGGCGCGCACGCCTATCGCGACCGCTTAGGCAAGCGACTCGGCCACGGCGCGTCTGAGCCAGAGAGAGGGTGTGTCTCGCCCCTAGGTTTGGGTTGCGCGATTTGGGAATTTTGTCACCGAAGGAACGAGAAATGCGCCCTGATGGGGAGAGTTGGCAATTGTGTCTCGAGCTGGGACTAGCTGCTTCTTGGCAGAAGAGGCGAAAAACGAGGACCGGATAATCGGTACAATACCCATTCACAGGTCTCCTCTAAAGCGCCGTCGTGCCCCGCTTACAACTCGCCTGGAAAAGGCTCCGAAATCATCTTTCTTGCGAGCTTTCCATTACATCGAAGTTAGCGTCGTGCATGACAAGACGGGCAGCATGGTCTCGTGTTTCCTTTTGACCCATTGGAGCATGCCAGTGCCATTATGTTGCTTGCTAACAGACTTTGGAGAATGTTTGTGGTGACAGGAAGTAAGGACTACGGTTTGGAACCGTGGCAATGGTAATAAGATCTCAGGGGGAGTTCAGCGGTCAGCGCCAGGAGCCAATCGGGCAGTGGGAAAGAGTAGTGCCTAACGCGTAACATAGTGTGGCGTGAGAGACTAGTTTAACCAATCAAAATTGGAAACTACACTCCCAATAGTGGCATTCTAACGAAATGGCATACAACCACACCCACGCTTGTCGTATTCCATGCCACTGGGGCGTTTCAGCACCCTGCAATCCCACAGGGTCGAATACTAATTCAGATACTCTCCCCCCTCACTAGCGCGCACTCCTGTCATTTGCGACTGGCTTTACTAGTCGATGGACAGTCGAAGCGGTGAACGATATCGATCCTATAGGTGGGCTGTGCTGATTCGAGACCCACACACTGCTGGGCTTGAAAGCACAAGAAAGGTGAGTAAAAATAGCAGGTAGCAACAGGCCAGTAAATTTCGATCAAATCAGAGCTTATCTCCTTTTGAGATGCAGCGCTACACAATTCAAAAGAACGCCACAGCTGAGATCGAGTTGTGAGTAAGGTAAAGGGGGGGGGATGCTCGTCGGCGGAGGGTTTTCTTCGCTATACTGTACATAGAACGACATGTATATTACAGGATTGTTCGTACGTAGTGATAACGATCCACTCCACAGTCTTCAGACCTCGGCGAATTCTCTACTCCCCAGGATCCGGAGCTTCCTGCAGATAGGTGCTTGGACACAAGCGTTAGATTGAGCACTAGCCAAGTTTTTTTTTTTTTTGAATCCATTACTGTACTGTGCATCATAAGTATAGCCAAGAAGTCTTGCACACATAGATACATTTCCTGACGTGAACATGATTTCATCCAGCAGTCCGAATTTGCTATGCCAAGTAAGCGTACAACATTGTAGAAGCTTCTGTCAACTTGATAGACTACATGTACGCACACTCAGCCTAGTCCATGAATATGTACACAGCTCTTTCATGTGTAATAGGCACCGGGGAACCATGTAAAAACGGATAGGCGCGGAAGTTCTGCCACTTTGGCCGATATACATAGATCCAACTGGATCTGGGCCTTACTTTGAGAGATGTCAGGTTGACAGCATCCAGTGCCCAGTCACTGTAAGTGCACTACTTGGTGAGGATCCCCATGCCGTATGACGCATGTACGTACGCAAGCGACGAGCTAACCGCGAAAACTTGCACCAAGCACTAGGGCCAATAGGAGGAGTCAGTGCCGTTGCATGCTAGCGCCACGCCGATCCCGTCTAGTATCCAACTGACCGACCAACTCTTCCACCCAGTCTTCTTCCAGCGAGCGCATGCACAGACCTAGGGAAAATCGATCAGGGTACTCTCGTACTCTCTCTCGCTTCTACACGACCTACCTGCAGTGCCTGCGTGCACTATCGCCACTAAAGACGCAGGGCGGTGCGCTACGCGCCGCATCGCAGTAGTGCATTGACGCCTGCCGATGCACCAGTGGCAACCGCACTACGGTAACTAGCGGCTGGCATGTGTCGCTTTTTCGCATCTAGGCCGCCCGTATCAGATTTCAGTTCAGTGCCGTCTCATGCCGCCGCGTAGCGCATTGTCTCTGAAAGGAAAAAACCGCTGTGGGCGGGGGGCGCGAAGGAGTCGCAGTTGGGTGGGCTAGGCTGGCTTCAGTTTGCTCACCGTGACTCCGCTATCGTGATAGATAATAATACGGACTCAGGCACACACGCCTAACAATAAGCCCTGCCTGCAGCAGCGCCCGTACTGCCTCGCGGCCACGATGGACCACTCCAGACTACCAGCCAAAAGAAACAGGCGTCTCCAGCGCACGAGGAGGGGATGAGTCGTCAATGCTGCCCGGTGGTGGAGCTTTACGGTCCGACTCACGGAAAGTTTCCGGAAAATTAAACCCCCCTGGCTGGCAGAACTCGCCTGAACGATTTAGGTTGTTTTTAATTGATTGAGCAGGAACTTTTTAGTCGCGCGAAAGCTTACCGTACCAGTATACCGTACCGATACAACAACTGCGGACCTAGCCGGCGGGTCCTACCTTCCAAACATGCGAGCGAAGGAGCGAGCGAAGCTCTGGCGCGGCCGCCGCTACGGTGCCAGGGTACAAGTCGCCAACGCCACACCATCAATCCCAATATGCCCAGACTCTACCGAGTGTTGGGCGCCGGCTGTCTTTCTCCAATCCCTCAAACTCTACCTTTCGTCAATCGAGGAATTAACGCACCTCGGAGCCACGGGAGGGGAGGAGAGCAGCTCAAATTTTCGGAGGGGGGTCCTCTTGAACCAATTGTAATCGAGCCTTTGATTGAGACAATGTGTTCCTTTGAAACTCAAAATGAACCCCCAAACTTGCGTCGCGTAGCACTAGCAGCAAGCCGATTGATTTTCGCGATGCACTGCTGTATTATAATTATATTATAAGCCACTAGTTCCTGGAAAGCTGACTACAGAGCAGAGGGTCTTTCGCTAGTGGTTTCCACTTGGTGCATCGATCATGGCCTTGATGGTTGGTTGACAGTCGTTGTTCGCCGCGTATATACAGTACGTTACACACCATTTTCTAACCTCATTTGTGCACGTCTACTGTTTGGAACCCAGTATTTAGATTCCGCGGCATGCATTCGGTTGCTGTATGTACGACAAAGACTCAGTCTCGGAGGCTAGGTGTGTAGGTACTGTGTCCTAAGGAGAGAGCGGTGGCTGGTGCAAGCGAGGAACGCCCTCACCTGAGAACCTGCCAGTGCCCCAAGTCTTCACTGTGTCTTGATCATGACCGCTGCAAGTCGTGGGGGACCAAATGCGGTGTCGATGTCATGCGTACGGGTTTGCGGCCAGTGGTAAGTTCAAGTTACGTAGACCGGTGACCGTTCTGTGAATGTGCATTGAGTTGAGTTTACGCCGTGCGCCCAAGCTTTGCGCCAGGGTGTCCTCGCCGGTAGCCATTCGTCTCCTGCTTTGTTTCGCACGAAAGGGTCCTGTGGTGTGAATGTCTATTTTCCAGGGAAACATGACGGGCCCATTCCTGGTTGCACGTTATTCTTCGATGGCAGTACGCAGCACCGTGAACACCTTGCTGGTCTGAACCGGAATCATGGTACGGGTGCACGCTCAGCGCACACCGCCATGTTTTTCGCTCCAAACGCCGATGTGGGTCTACTTACACTCGTTCTCCTCGTAGTTGTTTTTCTTTGCTTGCTTTCAGGCGAAAGAGGGTAACGAAGTGTTCTGTCTTCTTTGAGAAATCCAGACTTTGCGCACGCAGATAGGGTGAACCACACTCGCATATCTCGCACGAGCGCAACAATACACACCGGGAAAAAAGGGGGTAAAGAAATAGATAGTTCCATGATAGCTCCAAAGAGTCCCAACATTTTTTCGTGTAACTTTCAAAAAAAAAAAAAAAGAAATACGCATAGCAGTAGTGAGTCCGTGACATAAATCGCGTTACCTACGCACCCGCACGTACTGTACCAGGTGTGTATGATGCATGCAAATAAATAAACCACCCAACAGTTGTTCCGATGGAGGGTAGAGTAGCACTACTCTACCTTTCTGCGATTGAGCGCGCTTGAGGAGGAGGGGGGTAAGTTCGATTAACTCTGTGATCTCAAATATAAACAGGGCTCGTCGATTCTGACGGTGACGACAACGAATCCACGATCAGAGGCACAGAGGGGGGGGGGAGGGGGTGGGGGACAAAACGAGATGGTATGGGGCTCTGCCCAAGACGGAACAAAAAAAGACGAGACCTGACGATTCGTGGGGGGATGACAAGATGGGGAGTGGGGTAGAGAAGACATGTACAACAAAATAATGATACCAACGACTCGTGACTCGTCGACAAGAAGTAAAGCAATACCGTCCTGTCTGGAAGTGGCAGACCGGACTGCTTGCTCGTGCGGAGGGGGGGGGAATGGGGGAGGGGGACATAAGCCAAAAAATAATGAACAAAACTTTGAAAGATCTCATCGACATACAACATCAGTTTCAAACGATTGGTCAATCACAGAAGGAACAGACGGTCATTAGACTCGCGCTCAGGGAGCCACGACGCGGTCTACACACCGCCTGCACGGAACAGTCGCCTGCTCCTTCTGCACAAGACTCGCTACAGTGATGGCGCCCTCTTCGGCCATACGCTCGCGCAAGCGCGCTAGCTGGCGCTCCTTCGACACAAAGCCCATTTTCTTCTCCATCTCGATTTTATCATTGTCGTTAGCATTGGTGTTATTTTTCTCGCCGCTGCGTGTGACGGACCACGAGAACGGCGGCACCATGAAGCCTGCGAGGTTCTGCAATGCGGCGAATGGACTGCCGCTCATTGCAGTTGCACCGGACGGAGGATGATGCGACCGAAGTGACCGGGGTCTATACCGTGTAATGATAAACGCGTGAGTTCAGCAAGATACTCTCTGGGCTGGGTACTTACATACTCGGGAGATGTGCGCGCACTTTCGTTGACGACGGTTGCGGGATGAAGGTCGGCGGAGCGGTCGTCTTGACGGTTGGGTGTGGAAGAAATGATGGGCGTGTGCCACCGCTGCGGTCGCTCAAAGGCGAGGCGCGCGGAGGTGAAAGCTTGGCGTTCTTGGTGGGCCCTTCAAAGCGCTTGAGCACGGTTGCGCGGGGGATCGACGAGGGTGACGGTGGCGAGGCGGTCTTGCGAGAAACGAGCGATGCGGAGGGGAAGGAGAAAGCAGTATCGTCGTCCTCACTTGCGAGTTCGCAGAACGGGACGGGCTTGCGGGTTTGGAATGTCAGCACGTGGGACGTCGTTGGAGAGGGTGTCCGCGCCGACGAGGTGAAAGTGGGCGGTATCTCGAACTTGAACTTGATCCCACCCTCATCTACCTCGCCAACAAATACATCTTCCGCGTCTGCTGGCTCGTCTTCTTCGAGAACGACACTGAGCCCTGACATAGAAATGGGTGCAGGGTCCTGAGTGGGTGGAGACTCAACCTCGACACCAACATCGGCGGGCAGCACAAAGGGCGGCATTTCGTCCTCCTCTTCTTCGAAGCCACCAAAGAAACCCTTGGTGAAGGGGCTCGTAGTTTCTGGGGGAGCAGCGGAGATTGGTGGCGAGTCGCCGATGTCTTCGAGACATCCAAAGAACCTGTCGACCTCCTCGGTGACGTGTTGCGGGGACGCGGCATGAGGCGCGCCTTTTGCAGGGAAAGACCACGCACGCGAGAGCGAGGACTGTCTCGTGTGAGTCGGAAGGGGTGCTGGTGATGGAGTGCGGGAGGGCGAGGACGCCACGGAGGGGATCAGATGAGGGGTAGAGTGGGGTATATCCTCCAGTGAGCCAAACGATGATCCGTTATGGGAGGTGAAACTTTCATCACCCTCTTCCTCGTCCTCGTAACCCATGAGATTGTTCTCCTGTTCCGAATACACCTCCTCATCTTCGTCTACCTCCTGTACGGCCTTGAGCTCGGGACCACTCATGGTGTGTTCATCCAGCGAGTCGACATCCGTAGCCGAGCTCATCGAGTCGATGGACATCACGCGGCGTATTGGGACAACGGGCGTAGGAGTCTTGAGCAGGCTCAACTCCTCGAGTGATTTCTCGAGGTCCTCACGAAGGCGGCGTTCTCCCGCAAGTTCAGCCCTAACACGTTCTAGCTCGTGCGCTATCTCTTTATTGCGCGCCGCCTCTTCTTGCACAGCCTCCAGATCCGCCTTGGTAGTTGTGAGCTCGGCTCGTAAACTCTGAGCCGCGGCATCGCTTTCCTCAACGGCGCGGACGGCAGCGCGCTTCTCGACCTCCAGCAAGCTCAGGCGCTCGCGTGCGATCCACGCCTCGCGACGCTCCGTGTCGACACGGAGCGCAAGCACACCTGACCGCTTCTCGAGATCGGCTACACGCGTGCGCCATCCGTCGATATCACGCCTCAATTCGTCTCGCTCAGCCTTGAGGTCTGCAACAAGGCGGAGCATCTCGTCGGTCGGCTCTGCAATGCTCGAAGAGCTGTCGGAAGCCGCGAGGGAGACAGGACGGGATTGGGTACGAGAGGAGAGCGTGCGTTCGAGCTCCGAAATGCGCGCGACGAGAGCGGCTTGGGACTGGTACAGAAAGTGCTGCTCGTTGGTGAGGGAAGGCGGACGACCCCATTCGGTTTCTGATCCGAGTGACGGACGACCCTCAGTAGTTGGCGTGAGCTCTGGGGTCGGAAGGCCGTGAAAAGATGACTTGTAAGATATGCTGCTACGCTTTCTGGGAACCTCAAAGGGGTCCGAGGATATTGAAGAGGTACTCTCGGTCAGCGAAGTCCGACGAAAAAACGGTACGGACGAGGAGGCATGATTTGGAGGGGCGACAATAGAACGGCGATGCAAGGCAGTAGCCTTGGAGAGGACACCATTATCTGGGGAAGAGGGGGAGGACGTCAAACTAGGAGAAACCGCGAGAGTGAGTGACTTTAGGCCAGAGGGCTTCGTGGGGGTGGGTGCAGGACTCAGGGGTGGGAAGTTCACCAGTTACGGCAGACATAAGCCTGTCTGGGCTGAGCGAGAGCGGACGGAGGGTGAGGCCGGTGGGACGATGGCGAGCCGGAGAAGGTGAAACAGTAACCGCGGCAGGTAACGACGATGCACTAGCGGGTGGCGATGAAGATGCCGGGGGCTCCTCTTCCTCTTCCTCCTCCTCAACAAGGGTATGGAGCTGATCTTTGATAGAAGAAGTCACACGGCTACTGAATGAGTCGCGAATATTGGAGAGGCCACTCAAACCTGAGGTGAAGCTTCCCATGGCGGGAGGGAACGACGGCTTACTCGCTATGCCGTACGGTCAGCTGGGGAACAAGATATATGAAAGGATAGAATTGGGCCTACGCAGTTCTGAGATCCTCCGCTCAATTTCTGGTGAGCCCAGCTCTGGTATCTCAACGGGCGAAAAGCCATCTGGACTCGGTTTACCCTCAAGAGCCCAGAGAGCCCGGCGGCGAATGGAGTCCTTGTCGCCGAGGCTCATGTTGTCCTCACTGTTGGAAGTGGAAAGCGCCGGTAAGGTAACGCCCATGACCTCCGCCGACTCGCGGCGGGTGGACACAGAGGAGCGGCGCCGGTGGATGTGAGTTCCGCTTTGCCGTTGATAAGGCCGGACCTGGTTGTGAAAGAGAAGAAATGGAGTTTGAAGATGAATGTGAGGATGACAGCGAGATATCATGAAAAGAAGAGGAGAAAGACAGTGAGGGTGAAGGTGAGACGGAGATTGAGACGTTGCGAGAATGGGAACGTGAATGAGAATGTCTCCTGCTGGCTTGGGATGAGGGAGCAGGAGGGGCTCCACCGAGTTTGAAAGACTCGAACTGAGTGACATCGATGAGCGGCGGCGTCGGAACAGAGAATAAATAGGTTACCCTCTTCTGGTCGGCAAGAAGCTCGTCATCTCTGATCCTGTCAGCGGCTGATTCAATACGGTCAACGATAGCGGTCATATTTTTTTTTCAAAATTATTGGAAAGAGTGGAAGGTGCGCTAGGCGAAGCGAGTGGTGATGATAGAAAAGAAAGGAAGAGACCGTCGAGGGGGCCAAACTGACCAGTCAAAAGGTGGCGAGGTGGTGGTGGCGACGAGAAGGAAAGCGCGTGTAAACCGAAAGCGTCTCTTTTTCCAACATTTCGAAATCACAATCACAAACAACTATCCACTATCCCATCGGCTACTATGGCTGCACGAGTCGTCAAGCTCATCCCCGGACGATCCGTCTTTCTTTTCTGCGACGTCCAACTCAAGTTTCGTGCGCATTCTTCCCTACTGTGATGGGCGATGACCCACCCACTCCCGTCTCCGACTCGTAGGCACTGCCATTCACGGGTTCGACGCCGTGGTTGCCACTGGCAACAAGCTTCTCAGAGCCGCCAAGGTGCGCGCTAGCATACAGTGCTTGTCCAGTTTCAGCAGCACCCTCACATCAGCCCGCGCGCCATCTTATTGTGGATCCAGATCCAGGAAGTCCCCGTAATCGTCACCGAGCAAAACCCCCGAGGTACGTCCCGCCTCCGCTTCCACTCGCGTTTCTGTTATGGCCGCTCAGGCACGGCCATGTCTCACCCCGGCGGCGTTTTCGTGCCTGTCTTGATCGACAGCCCTTGGCAAGACCGACGACCGCTTCGACTTGGCCTCGCTCGGACCCCTCCATCTCGCCACGGTCGAAAAGACGCTATTCTCGATGGCGACGCCGGAGGTTCTCTCCCTGCTCAACAAGCACAATTTCAAATCTCTCATTCTTATGGGCATCGAGGTGCGTGAGCGCAATTTACATCCCCGATCACCTACATGATCATCTCGGCATAGTCACATGTCTGCGTGCTGCAGTCCACCCTGGACCTGCTCGAGCGCGGTTATGACGTGCACGTCCTCGCGGACGGCGTGTCGAGCTGCAATAAGGAGGAGGTCCCCGTGGCGCTTGAGCGGATGCGCCAAGCGGGCGCACAAATCTCGACCAGTGAGAGTGTGCTGTTCCAGTTGCAAGGTGCGTACTTTACGCCCCATCATTAGCATGGAGTGACATCAAGGGGGCCTATCGCCTAGGTGATGCATCGAGTCCGAGCTTCAAAGCATTTGCCAATGTGATTAAGGCGGAGAAGGAGACTACGACACAGACGTTACAGACGCTTTTGCCCGGCAGGCACGCAGCTTTATGAACGGAATGTTTTCCGCTTTTATCACATGGTGGACATGTATCAAATACTCGCGTCTATTCACCTAAATGGAAAAATGACCAGCTGAGTTCCAACACAGTCATGATGCCAGGAGATAGCAACCATCGAGTCGTTCTATTCCCCACCGTGCAGTGACAGGAGCTGTGCTCACAAAGTGGGAATACGTGCGGGACGCTAATCAGTAACCCCGCTGCAGACCTAAGCGCCCTTATTAACCCCGAGAATTCAACTGTCTGTGTGGCGTAACAGATGTCAGTCAAGGTTGCAGGTGAATATTCACGACATCAGGGGATAATGCAATATTGCTGGAAATGCCCTTACGCCTCTGAGGTACAGGTCGTGAGTTAGTCATGGATGGCCTGAAACACTGTTCACAGCCGAACTGGTCCCGTGCGCCATCATACCTAGCAATGAATGCGACTGCTAGAGTGGATCGACTGCGGCTAAGCGACAGGGGTTCCCGAAACACTACGTATGGTATCCATCAAACCGGGGGTCTAACAATACAAAACCGACCTTATCATACGAACATTATGGTTCAGTGAAAAGCCCCCGTTGTAGATTGCAAACTCGTTGCGGAGGAGCGGGTTTCATCTGCGGAGCTCGGTGGCATACTCTCCGGTGGACCTTGGGGAATGGTCAGGGCTTCTGGATACGGCTGTTGCGGGGGTATCCCCTGCTGAGCTGCGAATGTATGCGGCCAGGACACAACGTCCTGAGGCGTATTCGGCAATGCCTTGGTCGCATAAGAGCCCCTCATCTCGGGAAGTGAACTTAGCAAAGGGGTCAGCGTCGTCGGTGTGGTCCCCCCCAAATGGTCAATAGAAGAATTCGAAGGTGATATCGAGGGAGAGTATCGTCCAAATGCGCGGACACTGCCAACAGGCCCTGGGCTCAGATAGGTAGAGGGGCCAGCGATTTGGGCTTCAAAAGATCGTGGGCTCAGATATGAGCTATAGCTAAGGACCGACGCTGTCTCTTCTGGACGGACTGAGTGGGGAGATGGGAATGGAGGAAGGTGCTCGTCAAACAGGGTATGCGCGTTTTGAATAAGATCCTCCATGAGCAAGTCCTGAGATAATGAGATAATGACGGAAAGCAAGAAAAACATGCGACGTGCCTTCATGCGAACACCGCTTGGGAATATCTTTGTACACCCACTAAAGACACAAAAGCCGAACCTGAAGGCGAGGGCGGTCGCAGACATTGCGTTCTTGTCCGAATACGAGGCAACAAGTGAGAGATGCAGGCAAAGAGCTCCTAGAGTGGTCCTATGAACCGCAGGCAGTTCACGGAATCTTCGATCGTAGGAGGGAGAAGTCGTTTTCGGTATATAGGGCTATGTGTGACACCAGGATGTGAATGAAGCAAGTAAGAGAATGGGAGACCACTAACCCCTATTCTGTCCATACTGTATATAATCTCGTAAAGGGAGCGTACACAATGGCTCAGGGAGATCCCAGAGGTAGAGCTGGGTGGATGATGAATGACCTTAGGGTTATGACGCGCCTGAAATGACCGACCTTGAGCAGCGTTGCAATAGAATGTATGTTGTCTTTACAGCTGAAAGAAAATGTCTGTTCACTTTCTAACCTGCGTCGCAACTTATTGAGAAGCTATATCAGCTAGTAGGTATGTCATTAGGAGTAGATTCCACTGGCCTCTTGTACTTCTGGGTCGTACATAGCACCCACCTGCAACGCATGAATTTCGACTTGAACACATGCCTCGATGGGCTTACCGAATATATTTCGTACGTATTCAAACCCCTTTTCTCGACTTCCTCGATGCACATTCTGATTACTTTCGGTACGTAGTCCCCATCGGTCATGCATTCCGATAGGGGGACGCCAAAAATCAAATTTGAATATGCACCGAGATGGTGATTGTGGTAGAGAGCGGGTGGAGGAATAGAAAGAGAGAGGGCCCGACGGAAAGACACTTTCAGATTGGAGGTATCAGTTCCTAGCTAATGCTTCTTCCACTTGGGACCCAGTATTCGTTGCCAGGTCATTGTGCATCGCGCATGCCGTGCTGCAGGCGATTTAAGGTTTCCTGAAAATTCCAAGGAAGAGTATTTACACTGACACCATACCGTTCACATATCCGAGAAGAACGTCCTTGATCGTTCTCGTGAAAACAAGGTCCTCAAGACGCTGCATTGCCAAGGTTCGACATAGCGTCTATCCATAGAATATTATATCACTCACATCAAATCCGTCCTCCAGATTTTCAGCTATTCCATCCCGAATGATGTTGAGATGGAATACGGCTTCCCTGCAGCTATCGTCGGACACTAATTTAGAAGATTGATTCAGTGAACGAAGTTGGGACCATTGATAGTACCGGCATACCAGTTTCCTCGAGCTCAGTATGCTTAAACCCCCGCTTACCACGAAATAAGGTAGAGACTTTGTCCCCAAATCGTTTGTTCGGAGCGTCCTGAGGATGTCGCGGAACGTGAGCGGAGTGATAATATCCCCCTTGATAGTATTTCTTGAAGTATGCCTGCTGGAGCTTCGAGATAGTATTCTCCACATGATCGGCATATTCCGTGGCAGAGTTCCTGAGATTTTCCTCTATCCGCTTTCTCGTCCGATCTCCCATTTCCTTTCGAATGGCCCTATGTTAGAACAAGAACACACGCATTGATGAAAACGTTCCTTGGACTTGCCTTCAATGTTGCGAGGGGATTGATGACCTTAATATCCAAGGTGTTAACGAAACCCTGCCGGGTGTTCACTTCTGCAACGGCTGTGGGCCGCGACTAGCAGACCAGGATGTGCGGACACATACCTCTTTCTAGATTATCTCTGATTTTGTTCCATGCGGCTCTTGTTGTAGTCGGTTCTACGCGTGGGATCGAACGATGCATCAACTGAACTTGTGTCGTGATAGAGTTTCAGTAAGGAACTGATACTTCAAATTGAAAAGTCAGTCAGATGCGTAGCGGGTTCACTACTTGCTGAAAACTGACTAGGTTACCTCGATCCTTCGCCTGAAAGTCCAAGGATAAGTCTAAAATATAACAATCGAACAGCATTGACAGACCTTTGTTGGAAGAAAGCCAAATAACGATCGGCGATGATCTTGAGCTGTGTGTCGAACTCGGCGAGCAGCCTATGCGAGTGGCCTTCTAAGACCACTCTGGACTGGGGTTCTGACATGAAAGACATTGTATGATACCAAAGGTTGCGGGGTGAGGTCGGGCGTCTGTAGGTCGTTCACTTCCGAAACAGGCGGCAGCCACGAGGTAAGCATCTCAGACCCTGGGAGAGGGGAACAGCCAATTTGGTATGATGCATGCCCTGCGTTCAGAAGCTGACAAGTACAGATTCAAGACGACGGATGGGGGCACCGAACTTTGAACGTGGAGCACTGATTTACACACAACCGGGGCCCCAGAAACCACGCTTTCACACCAAAGACGCAGGATGAAAATGATTAAAGTCAAAGTTGAGACCGAAAGGGTCAATTCGCGTTCACGTGCTCCTCGCCGGGATACCGCACCCCTGGTCCGGTTCTTCACTCGCGCGAACAGTGCGCGAACCTTGGCGTGAACTACACACCATCCCATGCACCAATGAGTGGACTATTAGTTTCCAATATCACAGTACACAACCTAGCGTCACAGACCAAGCGCCTAACGATCCTGCGAAGTGCCACAATAACTGGGTTTTCACGCGGCTGTGTGGCCCAACCACGGAGAAGCGACAAATGGTCTCGAAAATGTTCCCGAAATACAACGTGTCTATGAAACCGAGGCGCGCAGCAATATAAAACATAGATAAAGCGTACATATCATAAGAAATCTCCAAACGGCTGGGGGAAAAGTCTTTCATCCCAGATTGCAAACTCGTTCCGGAGGAGGCGGGGTGAAATGCGCTGTTAGATAAGAGACTGTTGGATGGACTGGTGGAGGATTGTCAGGCCTTGTAGGGAGGGCAGCTATTGAGGTAGCTGCCGGTTAGTCGCAGATGTGAGCGGCGGGGGCGTTTGTGGCAACGGCCTGACCGCGCTGGAGCCGGTCGGCTCGGGTAAATGACTTCTATTCGTAAAGGTCGAGGATGGCGAGAGAAGTAGGCTTGGAAAGAGGTTCGGGGACAGTGTGGGTGGTGGAGTCGAGAGTCGGAGGTCCACAGAAGAATACGAAGGGAGCACAGTTGAAGAGGTCCGTGCAGACGGCGAATCCCCGGGCCCGAAGACGTGTGATTCTGCGAACGGGGTGCTCCCAAACATCGAGTTATAGCTGATAATGGAAGTTCTCGCTCCCGCAAGGACCGGGGGTAGCGGGGGTGGAGAATTGGGCCCATCAAACAGGGTATGCGCATTTTGAATGAGGTTCTCCATGAGTGAGTCCTGAGCGAATGAGTAAGGAAAACAAGAAGAAAACGCAACATGCCTTTAAGTAAACGTAGCCTTCCACGATTGTATTACCACGAAAGACGGCATAACAGAACTGGGAAGCGAGAGCCTTCACGGTCATTCCGTTCTGGTCTGAATGGGAAGCAACAAGAGAGAGATGCCGTGAAAGCCTTCCTAGAGTCTCCCTATGAACTAGAGGTAGTTCACGGATCACAGATCGCAACAGGGAGAAATCGTTTTCGGTATATCTAGCTATAAATGACATCAGAACGTGCACGATCAGGAGCATTTAGCCCAGCTACCTTTATTTTTCCCGTATTGTCTAAAATCTCGTAAAGAGAGCCTAAGCAGTGGCTCTGGAAGATCCCAAAGGTAAAGCTAGTAGGCGGCAGCCATGGCACATCATAAATGAGGTCTAGGAGTTGACGCGCTTGTAGTGTCTCACCTCGAGAAGCTTTGCAACAGAGTGGATGTTATCCGAAGAGCTGAAACAAAATGTCTCTTCACTTTCTATCCTGCGTCGCAACTGAATGTGACTTCACGTCAGCTAGCAGATCGGTCACTACTTAGGGGTGGATTAAGCTGGCCTGCAGTACTTCCGTGCCGTTTATAGAACCTAACTGCACCACTAAACATGAGTCCCAACACAACCTCAAGCCTTGAACGGCTTACCGAATATATTTTGTTAGCATTCAAACCCCTTCTTTCGACTTCTGTGGTGCACATTCCGATGACTTTTGCGGCGCAGTATTGATTGGCCGTGGGGTCTACTAGGGGGACACCAAAAATTAAGTTTGAATAGCCACTGGAATGATAGTTGCGGTAGAGTGTGAGCGGAGGAACAGAAAGGGAATAAGCCCGACGAAAGGATGTCGCTAGATCAGAGTCGTCCCTTCCGCTCAAGGCCTTCCATACACCTGGCCTGGTACTCATAGCTAGGTCATGATATGTTTTGCTTGCCGTCCTGCAGGTTGTCTCAGGTTCCTTAAGATTCCACGAAAGCGTACTAGCACTAACATCATATCATCCAGATATTTGGCAAGAACGCCCTTGACGGTTGTCCTGAAAACGAGGTCTTCAAGACACTACACGGACATGTTCAATGTAATGTCGCTATACAGCGTAGAATAATACTCACATTATATCCGTCCTCCAGATTTTCTGCCCTGCGAGATCGAATGACGTTGAGTAGGCGAACAGCTTTCCTACAGTCATCTTCAAGTACTAATTCAGAGAGTTAATGTTAATTCAGAAGACGAAGATGGGGCCTATTAGTAATACTATCAGCGCACCCGATTCTTCAGACTCGGCGCGGACAAATTCTCGCCGGTTCCAGAAGAGGCCCTTGACTCCAAACCTCTTGTTTGAAACATGCTGAGGACCAGTGGAGTGGGCATGGTCACCGGGGGGGTATTTCTTCGAGTATGCTTGCTGGAGCTTCGAGATTGTATTCTCCGCGTGATCGGCATAATCCGTGGCAGAGTTCCTGAGATTCATCTCGATCCGCTTTCTCGTTTGATCTCCCGATTCCTTTCGTATGGTCGTTAGTAAAGGATTCACCCCAACAAAAAGTCCCAGACTTGCCTTTAATGTTGCAAGGGGTTTGATGATGTCGATATCCAAGCTATTCATGAAAGCCTCCCGGGTGCTGGCTTCTGCAACGATTGTGGGCTTAACTTGTAGCTCAGGATATACGAACGCACACCTCTTTCTAGATTCTCTCTCATTATATCCCATGAAGCTCTCGTTGTAGTTGGTTCGTCACGTGGGTCGAACGAAGCATCAACGGCATTTGCCTCGCGATGGAGTTTCCGTAAAGAGGTGATACTTCGAGAGTAAGAAGTCAGCCAGATACGTGGCAGTTTCAATTTCTTGGACAAAAACTGACTAATCCTCCTCAATGCGTCGCCTGAAGGTCCAAGGATTAGTGTAAACTATAACACAAGAACCAGGCCGATGGACCTTTTTTGGAAGAAAGCCAAGTAGCGATCTGCGATGATCTTAAGGTGTGAGTCGAAAAGAGCAAGAAGACTTTTCGATTGGCTTTCTAACGCCTCTCTTGACTGTGGTTCCATAGACATGAAGGGACATAGGTTTGTGACTGGAGTCACAGCGTGAGGCTTCAATTTTGTAGGTTGTTGCCTTTGAACAAGCTGCGGCTGCTGGTGTGAGGGATATTCGCCTGAGCAGGAAACTATCTCAGGGCCCAAAATCGGCACCGTCACTGCTCGTTCGGCACAACCGTCGGAATGCCGGGCAGTACTGATCCAAGAATGAAGCATTGAACACTGCACGTACACACCTCAGGCCTTCATTCGGCTCTCGATTTTGAAGTTGAGGTTAGGACCAAAATTGTACGACTTTGTGGTTGCGGAGGAAAGGAATCACATACGTTCTTCTCGGCACCACCCCCAAAACCCCCAAAACCTCAGAGGGACTCTACACTGCTTCCACCTCCCCGCAGCTGTCAGTGGCTTTGGGAGTTGATCTCGTACGTAGAGGTACGCTTCAGCTCTCATCTTCCGGCCTCCTTGGATCTCTTTGGACAGCGTGATCGTGACTTGAATCAGAGAGGTTCTCTACCGGTACCATACCAGTGTATTTGCATAGTCTACAAAAATAGAAAAGAGAGGTGATAGGGGAGAATGAATGAATGGCTCCAAAATGGGTCTCAGCTACGATTAAGTTCCAGAAGTGCCAACGTGATGGCCCGAACCCAAATTCTTCACCTCGTTCAAGTCCTATACCTTCAACATCCATTCTCAATTATATCCTAGGTCGCTGACTCAGACTGTGAACTGCGCTCTCTAAACGGGCAGAAGGTCGCACGTGGCACTCGTTATCTGGGGTGCCCAGTGTCTGGCCCCGCGTGTCACCTCTCCTTTAACGACTTTTTCTGCTCCTGACATGCCTCACAGGGAATGAATGTGCGATGTTCGCCTGCCTACAGGACTACACATATTGATCTCCTTGCTTTGGGATGGCGATGAAGTGCATACACTTGTATTTTTCCCAAGGTTTTTCCCCATACACCAAGACCCTTCCTGTCACGGTGCGTATGCAGTCCTCAATTGGTGGTAAAGCAGACTGGTCCGTGGGAATTATGAAGGGCTGCTTTTCGCTCTGAATCTTGAAAATCCGCTTGTGGGCACTCGCTATCTGGCGTGCCATGCGCCCTGAAAAATTTCTCTGTACTATAGGCTGGAATTGAAGGGAGTCCTGGTTAGCGTCGTAACATATTACGCCAAGGAACCAGATGGAGAGGAGATCCTCGAGAAGACGAGTGGGGACTAAGTTGCCAAACTCATCACATGGATACCAATTTTTTTGCATACGTCGAATGAATGTCAGTCATCCAACATGATTCTAAGTCGTTGACTGGTATGTATGAGTGGCATTGGCAGGGACGGTGCTGGATCATTTTGTAATCTTCGAAGACCAAGGAGCCATTTTCTGCCAGATCGTCCTGGCACGAGACAGAACGTAGGAACACATGGCCGAAGGGACATACGTAAGAACGATCTGAACTACGGGTCAGTGAATTGCGGATAATGCGATTGCAGGCTGAGCGAGTAGACGACAATCGTTACAACTGTAATCAGCCCACTGGTCCGCCGTAGTTTGCAAGGTGCCGCGCACGGGGCAACCGAAGGCACAAACACTAAAACTGACCAAAGCCCCTAGTCACTGAAGGGTTCCCTATTCGTCCCAAAATTGACGGGATGATGGTTCATTCACTTCATCCTGGGATTGGGTGGGTATTTTGACTGTTGATCCTGGACCCCAGCCCCGCGCAGTCGACAGGTATGGTGCCCTGTAGCAGTTAGCATCCCCGTCGCCATTGCGGAAAACGTCGACAAAAGCAGGAAGAAATCGACTATGTTGAAACTGTAAAGTACAAAAGCGCGCGCAGCGCACTCAGTGGTACAGTGGCTGCTCATGAAGGCAGTGAATATAAACACGAATACTCTGCATCAAAGCTTATCTGAGAGCTAGGGTCATAGGATGAGGGTGGTATCAGCAATGCTTCGTAGGTATAGTTTATCTCAAGTGGTCGTCATCTGTAAGAAGTTATCACCGTGAAGCTGGGGATATAACCTTTCGTCCTCACCTCGCGAAAAGAAAAACAAACAAACAAACAAACAAACTTGTGCGTGTCGTCGTAGGTATAGGGATGTGAACAGTCTACATCCCCAGGGAAGAGTACGAGTCGTTCGTCGGTAGATCACCGCCATTGGCCACTCTGGCGTCCTGCTTACGGTCCATACCCGTACCCATTCCCGACAACCCGAGTTCGTTCCTCGGTGGATTCACCTTCTCGGCGTCGACATTCGACCGGCTCCGTCCACGCTCGCCGTCCCGCGTGCCCTCCTCGCCCACCCTCGCGCGCGAATGCGCGTCGTCCCGCTCGTGATCCCGTGCCCACTCTGGCCGCGTCTCCAGCTCTACCTGCACCTGCACATCCGCAAGGCGTTGCACGACGCGCGCCTTGCGTCCGACCTCGCCGTAGTTCCGGAACGTGCGGATGACGAGTATGAAGTACACCAGACCCAGAACTACTTGACACGTGATCCCGATGCGCGGGCCGAGCTCCGCCTTTGGTGATAGAGGCGATTGTGACTGGCCTCGCGCGCCAGTGCGCCAGACGAAGGACATAATCGCAACGATGAAGGCGAGCACGGACCACGCAAGCCAGACGCCGGGTAGCGCGAGCAGGACCCAGACATTCCAGAATATGGCCGTCTCCGTCTTCTGAGCTTCCTATGCACGAAGGTGAGTGGGAATTGACTACTGAATTGGGACAGAAAAAAAATTCGACATGCCTCAGCCCAACGAGATGCGCGGTACATGCTGCGCATGTTATCGAAGCGCACTATATACACAATTCCAAACGAGAGACTCATCAGCGCACTAACTAGAGAGCACAATGCAGCCGTGCGGGTCAAGGGATCAGTTCTCCGCCTCCTGGATCTGGAACAAGGTCAGGATAGCTCTGCTTACAAAGTCAGTGACCAAGTCTCGAGGACAAAGCAAAAGGTTACTCACGAAAGGAGCAAAGCCGACAGCACATTAAGCGTCTTCCACTCTCGCACGAGCGAAGCAACGAAACTCTCCCACGAGAGTTTAAACCTGGCCAAGGCAGGCGAAACATTCGGTGGTACCCAGTCCTCTGGGAATGGCAAGGCGGTACCCGTCGAACGATATTGCACGGTCTCTGTCCCTGCTGCTTCGCACGCATCAATAATTCCGCTGGAGTTCGGGTCGCGATACAGCCGCGTCCTGGAATATACGCGCGACGCGCGAAAAGTACAGCGAGGGAGCCGTAACTGAGAATGCAGGTACAATTGGCGCGGGAGCATGTCAAATGCAATTATATGTGCGCTATGGAAGCGTGCAGAGCCAAAGAGCGGTACACACGCGCACGTACATGAGACGTCGGACTGGGACGCCCGGCGTCGCTTCTTCTATGTCTCCGGGTTGCGCGCGCGCTCCGAAGCATCGCGCAAACGGGTTGAGCGACAGAGAAGCGTGAAATTGGAACGGATCGATGGGTATGAAGGGCTCTTCGCGGGAATAGACGCGACCAAGAGGGGAGAAGCGCTCTAAGAATGTGCGCAGGGGTGATATGGCACGCGAAGGAGAGTGGGAGCGTGCGGGCGAGCCAGAGCGCGAATGACTTGGTGTTCGTGACTCTGCGCTGTTCTTTTGTGACTGAGAGACCTTGCGTGAATGTCCGTGTCCCTGCTTATGAGGCGAGTCGTGGAGTAGGCGCCCGTGTACGCTTTCATGTGCTCGAGCTACAAGAGAAGTGAAAGCACTTCCATGGGCGCTAGGGAGAATTGGTTCACTGGTAGCAGGTAATTGGCGATGGTCTGTTGGTAAAAAAAAAAAAATTAGCGTGGGTATTATTTCCCGTTTGAGTGGCCCCGCGCGCTTTTGGGTGGGGTATATGCGCGTTGATATGCGCAACACACTAGGATACACAACAGGCGAGTGCTTACTTTGGCGAGGGCTAGTTGTTGATGATCCTCTATCACTGTCAAATGAAACGCGCTGCCGTGATGACGTCTCCCGCTCCACTGCACTATCAGACACGCTATGGGGGATCGGTGGGGCGGCGCGCAAGACGGGTGGCAACGGCAAACGCGTCTCCGATGTTGAAGGGAGCTCAGAGCCCACCGAGGAGCCACTTTTCATACGCAAACTGGTGGCAGAACGGCCAACAGGCGATGGCCGAAGATGAGAGGGTAGAGCGGTTAGTTTGTCGGAACTCGTGAGCTGAGACCCGGAAGAACTAGAGGCTGTTTCGAAAGAGGTGTCAAAAAAATACGTGGGGTACCGTCGGGCATGAATGATACGAACAAGGTAGACTTTGGTTGGGTTCTCCCGCTTCGGCTGGAGTATCGGGGGTGGTTGGAAATGGGACATGATTGTCGCGTTCTGATTCCTCTGACAGCTGGTGGAGATATGAGAGCTCTGTTGGAAGTTGTGTTGTGTTTGCGTCAGGAGTGTCGGCCATATCATCAATGGGGGGAGAAAAGCGATGGTAAAACGGGGAATGAGCACCAAGAGAAGGTTAGTCTGTATTGTACCACGCGAGTTGCCATATTCGTGCAGCCACGAGCAGCTCTCCCCAGCCTTACCACAATGACATCAGCCCGAGAGCCCCGAGGAAGTTGATTCACGGGCTACAGTATCCGGCGAAGAAGTATTATAGTCCGTCGATTAACTTAGTTATGTACGCGCTGACCACCACCGTGTCGTAACAAACTGTCACCTAAGCTGTCGTCCACTCCTCGACGTCATTTATTTTCAAATTTAAGAGAGCGTCTCATCTGGCAGTGAGTTAACTCCGTATATTGCAGTGCGAGCACCCTAACAGAAGCGATAGATAGACACGAATCAATCCGGGTCCTCGGGTCCTGTGTTTACGGACCCAGTACGGACCATCAAGCTCAAGCGGGGCTTCGCGGACAGACTGTGCCACAAAGAGTTACCGTATCCCCAATGTATCCCCAATTGGTGTATGCCTGACTCGGAGTCAGGGGTAAACCAGGACTTCCCTCGTTTCGCTAAACGTGTTTTACAGTTCCGCAGCTCCTCGAACGGCGTAAGTTGTTGTTCGCGACGATTGACCGATGACGACCAAAATTGTAGGCGGACGCAGGACAGACAGTGCGTTCGACCATGTTGTACTCAGTAGTACACCACTCGACTCGGAAGCAGATCATACAGTATGATTGTATCGGGCCCGGCCCCGTTTACTACTCGTCGGCGGTACCGTGACCCTACTATATCAGGGGATCCGTGCCTTTCCGCTTTCACCAGCGCCTCTCTTCACTCTGCCTACTGGTCAACCGGTCAACAGCCACAATGCACTATAGTAGCGGTATCTCTGTTTTCTCTTTTTAGCACAAGCGTCAGGTTGGTTGACGGAAGAATACTGGAACCAAGGCGGCTTCAACCCAACTTCAACCTGCTTTTATTCAAGCAGGCTGGGAAATGCAGGGGGAGGTTAATTATATAGTGATCATTCTGTGCATACTATATTTGATGGCTGTGCCCTCTGTGTCGGATGCTAAAAGTGTTCTCATCTTCATGTCATGTCATCCCACGGCTTGCGTCTGAAACGGTGGGGCGATTCTGTCGACTGCGGGCAGTCTGCGGGCCCTCTGCTACAGCTCACCGCGCCGAGTTTACTAGTTGCTCCCGCGCGAACTAGTTGTATGTTCGGGTGCCAGTGCGCTCTCCTCTTCCCGACGTTGCGTTCAGTAGCCGCAACTCGAGACAGAGTGACCTGTCCGTCTTACGATATGTAGCTTAGAAAAATCACCTTGGACTATCTTCCGTAAGGGCCCTGCATTCCATACGCCGAGCTTAGCTCGCCCTCGATGTTGATGTGCGGCCGTCGTGAGGGAGTCGATGACATCTACAGTCGACGTGTTCACGAAGGCCAGTTGAGCCTTGGTTTCGATAACGGCGATAAGACCCGATCCCTTACACAGGTTATGTAAATGCCGAGTCGCTGTCTATTTGTAGATTACCTCAACACTATTCCTGGCTCGACGCACAAGTTGAAGAAAAGTGCAGGTGATGATTAACCAACCGCTGTCGGACTCACTGTTGACTGACTTGGGAGTCTCTGTGGGTCAGTTTTTTTCACTCGTCCAAATTTGGCACTTGTAATCGCTCTGTGCTGGCGTTCGTGTGGCCAAAGTCGCTAGGATGAAGAGGCCTAAATTACATTTCATCAAGAGATAGTAGTCAGGAACACCAAAGCATTCCAAGACGTAGAAGTCGAACTATGAATATTATGAATCATTGAACGAGCCCGGGAACGCGAAGTCTCTAGATGCCAAACTCGTCGCAGAGGAACGACGATAATCTGTTATAGTCGTACGCGTACTCTCTGTCCCTGGAATGGACAGCGGGGGTGGACGACGCTGCTGTCTCTGAGGTTGCTGAGGCGCGAATCGTGGAAGCGACGGCACGAGGGATACCTCGGACGGATATCGCGATCTCTCACCTACATTTGTGCTCCCCGTGCCCAAGCGAGCGATGTCCTGCTCTTGAGAGGGTGTCTCCGTCGTTTTTGAAAAGATACGTAACGACGAAATATCCGGTGTCAAGGGGCGCGCAGGGGTAGCCTGCGTCGGCGAACGGCGCCTCAGCGAGTCCATAGCAGAACGTGGACGTGGAATAGATAAGTTGGATCGATCGGGAGGGTACATGCTACCTGCCGGTTGTGAACGGAGATTAAGAGTACGGTCCGCGACATCTATGCCCATAGCGTCACGGTCGTCAGGGAAGACCCGCACTCGCATAGGCTGCTCCGAGCCTGCGGATTCCGTAAATATTTGTAACTCCGGAAAATCTGGGAGCTGGGGTAACAAAGGTGCCTGTGCCTGCGTAGGTGTGTGTTCTCCGGACAAGTCCTCGTACACAGAGGAGCCCGAGGGCGACATGGGAGGGGTGGATAGTGTGGATGCATAAAGGCTCCCTGGAGATAGTGTAGGGCTTGAAGGCTGTGGACTAGGCGGGGGGGTAAGATCCCCGAATCGAGAGAATGCGATCGTAGATGTGGCCGATGAATCATAATCCGTCACGGGTCCTCTTGGATGGATTGGGGACGGGGATGGGGACGAGAAGGGAGGGCATTCATCGAGCAGGATATGCGCATTGTCAATGAGTGTCTCCATTACAGAATCCTGAGACACTTAAGTATCGGTAATTGAGAATAGAATGCGACGCACTTGTATCGACTGGCCATTCAAAAAATCGCCTTGTAGAATCTCGTCATTGCCAAAAACTACGGGAGTGAATATGCCAGCTAGGTTCTTTGAGTCCATTCCGTTCTTATGTGAGTGAGAGGCAACGCGAGAGAGGTGCCATAAAAGAGCCCCCAGCGATGCCCTATGAACTGCAGGTAATCCATGAATTCTCGATCGCAGCAGGGCGAAACCGTTTGCAGTATGGGAGGCTGATAGAATATCAAAACACGCATAAAAGTCTAGAGTCCGCAATGCCGTACCAAGATCTCGACTGTGTTGAATACGATATTGTAACGGGAAGCTGAATAAAGGCTCCGGAAGTACTTTCAAGTAGAGCTAGGCAACGTGTCATAGATGAACAAAAAGGAGGTAAATAACCGTAATAGCTTACCTTGAGAAGTGAGGCAACTGTATAGATGTCGTCTGTGTCGGAGTTGAACGAAAATCCCTCTTCGTCTCGTTCGACCTTGCGTTGCAACTATAGTATACGCGTTTACAGTTTAATCCATGAGAGGGTGTGTCCCACTAACCTCTCGCACGTGGGCATGCTGCCTGGACAACTGCAATCCGGTATGAGAGATTATAACACAAGTCGCGTCGACGAACTCACCATGTATATCCCTTCCGCCTCTAGCCCTCTCTTATCGACCTCCTCGATGCAGAGCCTAAGGATGTTCGGAACATTGTTCTGACATTCTCGAGCTGTCACGTAGTCCGCCAAGGAGACGCCGAAAATCAAATCAGGGCATTCACCGACATCGTAGTTGTAGTAAAGAGTGCGAGGAGGGATAGAAAGTGCGAGGGAGGAACGGAGAGATGCCGCTTGAATGGAGGTATCGGTCTCGGCTGAGATCTTCTCCACTGCCGATCGAGCGTTCATTGCCAGGTCGTTATGCATAGTGCATGTTGTGCTGTAGGCTACGTTAAACTCCGAACAATGACAGGATAGTTTTTATAGCGCTGACACAGTGGTGTCTGTATATTTAACGAGAACCTTCTTGACAGTTTCCGTAGTTTCGAAAGCGATACGTTCTAGACTCTGCGAAGACGAGGTTCATGTCGTTGACCTCTTGCAGAAGAGGACCCACATTGTAGCCGTCCTCCAAGACTTTAACCCTCCGCGATCGAAGGCCCCAAAGCCATTGAACGGCCTTTCGATATTCGATATCTGGCTTGATTCAGTCAAATAAGGACCCCGGCTGCAAGGTATGACACACCAGCCACTTCGGCTTCCTGTTTAGCGCGAGCCGAGCGAACCGCGAGGTCGACATTGCCGCCCCTGATTGAGCCGTCCCTGTCCAGTCGCGTAATCAACTGGTTCAGTTGTTTTCTTCCTGTGGATACATAATCGAGTCAAGTACAGATGCGATTTTTCAAGAGGACGTTACCATGTTGAGCGATGTCCGAGAACGATAGAGCAGTTGACAGCGTGCGATTTCGAGGCCCGCTGCTAGAAGACTTGCGGTCGCGCATGCGAGGCGGCTGTGTGGGATATAATATGTAACTTGTAAGGCCGATCTGAGCTAGACCGGGAACTTGACTCGGAATTTACCTCAAGGAAGCTGGGCGCTTGACCGGTACCTTGGGACTGAGTAGAGGCCAGGGAAAGATCCTGAAAGCGTCGTCGGGTATCAACGAGTAGAGAGTTGTAGAGAGGTAGGGGAGGGTCACCTCATATTCCTGACATTTTTTGAAATATGCCCTCTTGAACTTTGGGAGGGTATTCTCTGCATAGTCGGCGTAGGCCACGGCAGACTCCTTCAGATCGTCCTTGACGCGCTTTCTCGCGCGATCTTGAGTGTCCTATGGACCGCTTAAGACACGACATAGATTCTTTGGAGATGAATTCAGTTTACCTTCAATGTTGCCAGAGGGTTAATGACGTCAACGGTGAGTGTATTCATTAATGCCTGTCGGGTTCTAGTTTCTATGGCGGTTGTAAGCATCGGATCATAGTTCACGTCGCATTACTATTTCGCACCGCGTTCTAGATTGTCCTTTACTTCGTTCCACGCCACTCTGGTTGTACTGGGCTCGATAGAGTCGAAGGATGCATCGACGACTTTCGCCTTGTGATAGAGTTTCCGTAGAGAATCGATGCTGTATGAACAAAAACCTGAGCTCGATGTACGGGAACTTCGATTTCTCGGGCTCAGACTAACTATATTTCTTCGATCTTTTTCCTGAAAACAAAGTGATCGGTGCGAGACGAGGAACTTAAGTTGCTTGCAATGACGAACCTTTCGCGGAAGAAAGAAAGGTAACGTTCCGCGAGGATCTTCAGATGAATATCGTATTGGGCGACCAAGCCATTTGAATGACCATCCAACACCGCCCTAGATTGAGGTTCTGCAGACATGAGACACTTAAATGAAGTTGATTATCCGGGACCACAACGTGCCGCCGCGTTTTTGCAAGCCGTCAAACAGGCGGCAGCCATGTGGTTTATCTTAGACCCATCTTCGGGTCTGTATCATACTGTACGGAATGTTCTGCGTCAGCTTGGCGCCCACCCCTGCCGCCAGTGTTTGGTTCTCTTTTGAGAGGAATTAGATAACATAATAATTGGAGAGTCCCACAGTCCCACAGATTCAGACCTCCGAGTCGTCACGGTACTC
The DNA here is from genome assembly GCA_025769895.1 of Lactarius psammicola. Classification (NCBI taxonomy): domain Eukaryota; kingdom Fungi; phylum Basidiomycota; class Agaricomycetes; order Russulales; family Russulaceae; genus Lactarius; species Lactarius psammicola. Next base: position 89,354 of record WTXK01000043.1, on the reverse strand, counting down.
CGAGTCCACCAAGACCGCTACTTACTGTAAGCATAGACAGCCGGCCAAGCATGCAACAGCCGTGCGATTTATGATTTGTCTCGTCGCAAGCACAACCTGTGCCCTCAAGTATGCCCCTTGTTAGCCACCCCGGGCCACAGCGGACGGGGGGGACATGCTCGTCGTACCAGCGCTGGCCCGGGTTAGCATAAGCACGGCTTTAGGCCCAGCCTAGCCAAATTGCACACCTATTTGACAACTCACCACTAAACGTATCCTGCCACAGGCGTCGATGTCCACACGAGACCCCCCCTTTTATTTGTCGCTACCGGCACGAAGATCCCGCGGCGCTTCCGCGTCAACGTGGAGCACTGTAAAGGCGATCATATCCGACTTTTTTTTTCCAGCTATCACGACATTCAGGCATCGACGCAGAATACACCGTGCGCGAAGGGTGCTCGCCTCGATATCTTCCCGCGTGCGTGTATCACGTTCTCCCCACTCGAACCGATCCTGCTGCCGTTACGCGCGGTTAGAGACGGCTTTTTGTTGTTTTAATTTTTTTTTTAAACAAAAGGTTTATACCGCAAGATGTAGCTAGAACAAATACGCAGTACCCACGCGGGAGCGAGAAAGACGCACAGGACTACACTCCAACAACAGCGCAAATGCAAAAATATTGTGGACAACGGGACTCGTAGCCGGTCCGAGGACGGCCTGAGGATATCCAGAGATTTTTCCAGAGATTCTCCGAAGAGGATTTTTCGGGTTCACTACCAGCGCTGACTTTGTGGCGCCTCCGAATGAGGCGCGCATTGCGGCTTCACCAAGTCTCTACTCGCGGCTTGGGTATCCGACGGGTTCTGCCCATGGCACCACGGGTACAGGGACGGCCGACGTTACGGGACTCATCTCGCGCTGCCGTGAAATCGAATGATCCCCTGCGTGATCCGTATATATACGGGGGGGAAGTATCGAAACGCGCCAGTAAAGTACTTTCTATCTATTGGGCTTGTGACAAGCGCAGATCTAGATTCAGTACTCGCAATGTGGGGAACATTCGGCTCGTCTTTATTCGACGACTGGTCACGCGCCCATGTTATCGTGTATCACAACCTACAATCGGTAAATACAACACAACGCACAATGACCAACGTGTGACCGCATTCAGAGTCCACGCAGCCGTGAGTAGATCAATCCCAACTAACCAAGAAGCTTCCCCAACTTGTTTATCTAACCCCAAGGACCGTGAATCTAAAATGTACGTATCATCTTAGTCTCTCTTCAGGAGGTGGGGAGTAGGCACCCATCGCAGATCGCAAACTCGTCGCGGAGGAGAGAGGATTGTCCGTGATATCCGACAGTAGACTCCCCGCACCCGGACTTAGAGAAAGGGACAACGCTTCTAGGTACGGCTGTTGTTGAGGTGGCCGCCGCGAGACTGTCGATTGTGGAGGCGGGGGCACAGCGTCCTGAGACGAATTTGGGAACATCGCTTCCCTGCTTCTCGTGTTATGCCTGACCTGCTCTCGCGTAGGTGTCTCTTTTGTTTCCGGAGAGCTCCGTGACCGCGAAAAACTGGGCAGCGGGCTTAAGAGGGGGACCAAAGTTGGTGTGAGGCACCTTGATAGGTCCGCAGTAGAATTCGAGGGCGATACGGAAGAAGTGGATTGGGAAGACGTGTGAATCTGGCTAACAGGACGGGGCCGAGGCCGAAGAACAGGGATCATGGGTTGGACTTCAGGATACTGTGGGAACTCGGGGCTCAAAAATAATGAGCCATAGCTGATGATAGACGTTGTCTCTTCGGTTTGTGCGGAGGATGGAGGCGTCGGCGGAAGAGGATATTCGTGGAATAAGGCTTGCGCATTCCTAATGAGAACCTCCATGGTAGATGCCTAGGTAAAATGAGTGTCGGAAAATAGGATAGAAATGAAACGCACCCTCGCCAGCTTTTTTACATCAACATTGCCTTGCAGCACCTCACCTTTACCGAAAACGTGTAGGGCCAACGCGGAAGCGAGGTCGTGTGGGCTCATCCCATTCCTATCGGCATGAGAAGCAACTAGAGAGAGATGCTGCGAAAGAGCTCCTAGCGACGCCTTGTGAACCGCAGGTAGTTCGTGGATTCTCGAGCGCAGCAAGGAAAAATCGTTTTCAGTAAAACTAGCTAGATATCGGAATAAGTTCCTAGAGGAGAAAGACGAGAGAATTTGAACAACTGACCTTTATTTTGTCCATATTGTCTATAATCGTGTAAAGAGAGCCTGAACAGAGGCTCTGGCAGCTCGCGAAGGTAAAGCTAGGCGATGGGTCCGCAATTGAACTTGACGAATTCGCGTGGTCGCAATGACTAACCTTAAGAAGCATGGCAATAGAATGGATGTCGTCCATAGAGCTGAACGAAAATGACTTTTCGTTCTGTTCGAACCTGTGCCGCAACTAATTGTAATTTACGTGAACTAGGAAGTTGTTTCCCGATAGTATGATGTTAGACCGACCTTTTGTACTTCCGCACTATCTATAGAACCCGACTGCAACTCGACGAATAAACAAGGGTCCTTTGTATTCGCCTTAACGGGCTCACCGAATATATCTTATTAGCACTCAACCCTCTTTTCTCAACCTCTTCAGTGCAAACCCTAATGATTTTCGGCACTATGTCCTCTCTGTCCCGAGAACTCGCGTAGTCTGCCAAGGTGACACCGAAAATAGCATCCGAGTATCCGCCGACACGGAAGTTACGATAAAAGGTTACTGGAGGGGTAGAAAAGGCAAGGGAGCGACGGAAGGACGCTGCCAGATCGTGTGTATCAGGACTGGCTAAAGCCTTCCCGACTTCTGACCGGGTATTTATCGCCAGGTAGGTGTGCTTTCCACATGATGAACTGTCATGGAAAGCGGAATTAGGGACCCCAAATTTCAACAAAGGCTTTGTAGCACTGACATCATCCCATCTACATATTTGACAAGTGTGTCCTTGATAGTTGTCGTGAGAACGAGACGCTCAAGGCTCTGTGTGTCGATAAAGTTCGACGTGGCAGCGATATCTGGTGTAGAATGTCACCGACCTCATAGCCATCCTCCAAGATTTCGGCCCTCCGCAATCGAAGGACGTTGAGGAAGTGAACTGCCTTTCGACAATCATCGTCGGAAACTGGTCAAGGAAAAGAATTGAGAAGTATAATTGGGGCCATCAGTACTATCAACGCACCCACTTCCTCAGGCTCAGCAACATCAGACTCGGTGCCTTCTGTCTCCCGCCGACCACGAAATAAGGACGAGAACCTGGACCCAATGCTCTTATTTGAAATATCCGGAGTTCGTCTTGGGATTTCAACGGGGCGGACATAGTCCTGGTATCTCTTCAAATATACGCGCCCCAGCTTCGAGAGGGTGTTCTCAGCATGATTAGCATAATCCTCAGCGGATTTCTTTAATTCTTCACTGAGCCGCATTCGTGTCTGCGCTAGCGATTCCTATTGAATAGCCCGGCCAGTCAAAACCAATACAGTTATCCCGATGAGAAGCCTTTGGCCTACTTTCAATGTCGTGAGCGGTTTAAGGACGTCGACGTCCAACGTATTCACGAAAGCCTGTCTGGCTTTACTTTCTGCAATAGTTGGGGGCTCCAGATATCGACCCGGGATGTGTGAATGCGTACCTCTTTCTAAATTACCTCTGACTTTGTTCCATGCCGCTCTCGTTGTGGTCGGTTCAACGCGTGGGTCAAACGAAGTATCGGTGACGTAAGCCTTGAGATGGAGGTTTCGTAATGAGTCGACACTACGATATTAAGATGTTAGTCCAACCGATACATAATAGCTACTATATTTCTTTGGGAAACTGACTACGTTTCCTCAATGCTTCGCCTGAAAATTGGTGTATTAGCATTGAACACAGGACGAGAGCTACACCAACAGACCTTTCTTGGAAGAAAGAAAGATACCGATCTACAATAATCTCGAGTTGTGTGTCGAATTGGGAGATCAAACTATTGGAATGACCCTCCAGGGCTGCTCGAGACTGGGGTTCTGTAGATATCAGAGACATGGTCTGCAGTGGGAGGAAGAAAGTAGCGTTGCCTGTGTAAGCCTCTTAGACAAGGACAGCAAGGATGGCTGTGCGTCCCCTGTTCCTGAAAGGATCGGTATTACGTGATATGTCCAATTAACAAACCGCGTATTCCATCCTCCGAGCACAGGATGGGGCAGAAAGGTACTGATTTGAGGTTGGAGTTACTACGTAACTGTTGTAGGCTGTAACTGGTTTATAAAGCTGTAAAGGGCCAAAAGTCCACCGACTCGGGAGTCACGGCCCGGTGAGCATATCTCATATTCAGTGGCCCTTGCCGTATCGTACTCCAGGACTCAACATCATACTGAACGTGGCCCATTGCGAGTTCGCATCCCATAGGGTATCAACTTCGGGAAGCCTCGACGATGCACCAATGCTGGGCTGCCGTGACTGAAAAGGCACGACCCCGTATCTGCTCGCTTTGACACCTGCCAATGCCAACCTCAAGGCCAGCCTAGTAAGGAAGCTGGGGGCTGAGTTCGCTTGACATGCTATGTTATATAATTCCACCCAAATTCCACCACCCGATTGATTGATGTCGATAGTAAGTTAGACAGCCTACGCTCCTCGAACGCCACAGATACTTTACTCACTCCCCGGTGCGTGGCCTCGCGAAATACGACACGAAACCCGATATAGTACATCATTCAACTCGCATACGATGAAATTAGCAGCGTGGAAAAGTTCTCCGAAGAAGACCCATCCTGCAACTGCTCATGAAGGCTACTATCATATATAACATAGCACGGTTTGTCGACCATTGTTGGCACGGTATCTTCACGCAAAAACCAAACATCATAACGCTCGTGAGTGCTTCTGGGGTCGCGCTTTCCGGGTTATGGGTCTCGATGGGCCTTCGTTCCTAGAAGGTAAAGACTGGGCCTTCTTGGGAACGTTTACTTGTGTTCCGGTGCTGTCGCGTCGCACGATACATGCCGCATATTCGTCGCGCATCGCGTTCGAGTAAGTGGAGCTCGATCCGGCCCTGGCGATGGCGTATGATGTGCTCCGAGAGAGGGAACGCATTTGCATCGTCTGTTATGCCGCGAAGTCTGTTCGGAATACCCCTCTGACCTTGCGAGCTTGATCGTAACGCCCCCCAACGTTAACGGCCCGGGGTTGTTCAAAATCACTCGACTATGACCGGCCATGTGAGCAGAACCACGCTAGAAGCATTGTATCCATTTACCTTGCGGGGGCTGCGGACCATATTGAACATGCTGCCAGTACCTTGAGCCTCCGTTTGACTACATCCGGGATTTACACAGCTGTTAGTGGACTAGTCGCAGCAAATCAAATCAACGGCTCTTTCCAATGCAATACGTCCATCAAGCGTCGAGAATCTGGTCAGCGTTCATGTCATAGGCACCTTACACCAAGAGCTGGAGGAAAACGACCCCACCGCATTTGCAAACTCGGTGCGGAAGAGGGAGGTACACTCTGTGATGCTCTTGTCCACCCGAGAACAGTCATATATGATATATCGGCGGTGTTAGATAGGGAGAAGGTGCCTTAGGACAATAGAGTATGCATACAGTACTAGTACCGCTAGCGGAAGCAAGGACTCCGACGGCGCGATATGCCGAATTTTAGCATAGGTGAGCAGACTATTCGAAATGGTCGATCAAACTCTGGACAAGGACAAGATTGGTTTGGTTTGTTTGTCGCCCGAGGTCGCAGCGTGGGTTTTTGGCCTTACTGTAGGCTGTTCAACAGGGGGCAAGCACGATGCATATTGTTTGTTTGTCTGATCTGACAACCTGAGCGACACGCGGAACAGCGCCATTGCGTGGCAAGTGTGTGTAGTAAAACAAAAAGAAATGAAATCGAACTAAATTGCGCCGCACGGCCAAATTCCGGGTGACAGAATGCAGAAATGAGGGGGGAGCACCGCCAATTCGAGATGGTGGAGTCTTGTACGGGCTAGTTCCTCGATGGCGGCTCCCAAATGGGGTCCTCCCACATGGTCGCTCAAGCGTGTCGAGCAGCGAGTGCTGAAAATTCGCACCCCGTCAGGTGGAACAGAAGTCCACGCGGGGTGTCTGAGTTTCTGTTGTTTCTCCCTCGCAAGTTCTCTTCCTGTGTATGTTTATCAGTAGGTAGCGCAAGGCGTACCCCATACGACTTGTTGACTTACACCATGGACTGGATAATCTTTGCGGAGTTGGTTTTTGACTCCTACAAATTAGGCAATATATGTCGTTGCTTCCCGGCGGTGCTTCATCCATGCACCTCCTAATCTCTAAGCGCTGAGGGTTCGAGCTCTCAATTTATGACAGCACTTTTGCCACTTCGCTCGATGACCATGAGTTATGGGTTACCGACGGCTTGCAACTTCTACACCCACTTCTGCCGTTTTGAAGTGTGGGACTATTGGGGGCAGCCGAATCGACTGTTCCGAGCACGTGAGAAGAATTTGGAGGGGCCCTCCCATGACCTAACACGTTCCGCGGTGTCAAGTGTACCGAACTGGAAAAAATTGTGCGTGGAAGGTGTAAAAAGCTTTTGGTGTCAAGACATCGACGGGGCCGTTCAAGTCCTTCGACAAAGTAATGGGCAATCAATTGTCGAGTTTCCTGATCTCTTACATTCCTTTCGCAGGCCATCCGCTCTGCCAACTACAGATCTTATGTCCCATACAACACTCGTTCGTCCGTCTATGAAAGGCTGAATTGCCTTAACCATGCGCTGCGCGACGCAGAGAAGATTATCGACATTGCCCCGACGCAATGGCGGGGCTATTTTCGCTCGGCTCGGCTCTTAGCCGCCCTCGGCCAATCCGACGTTGCGTTACAGATGTGTTCACGGGCACTGCAGCACCTCGACCATGGTCCCAAGCGCAGATCCCCATCGGCGCAAGCTTACGGATCTACGTCGGCACCTGGAAGCGAACCCCCAAGTGCCACGTCTCGGGTATAACAGTCGGGCTACTCTTGACGATATTCAAACTTGTGGGCAATCCCGTCGTCGTCTCTCACATCTGCCGTCGATTCACACTTTACACTTTGGCGTTCCTTGGTGCTCACAACGCCACCGGAGAAGGGCCCTTCGCAAGATCCAAGAATGGGACAAACGGTCCAGTGGGCGTAATCGTGGAGCTCTGTATCCGTAAATCGCTCGCCGAGGCACTCTTCTCGTCCGGCGACAACAGCCCCGTGGCATCATGACCCATGATTGTACGCCGACATTTTAGCCAAGCTTCGGCACCTAGATTTGACGGAACTCAGAGAATGCCTTTTCGAGGACGTTCGTGCCGAGTCTTTCTTGTCCAAAAAAACTAAATGACGACGGTATGAGATTCGTCCATCATCAACATCTGGAAACTCTCCATATCGTATACACCTCCCGATGCGCTGAATTTTTCTCTGGATGTCGCAAATACGCCTGGGATAACCCGCGCGTTCTCAGCATCACTAATGCGAGGTATGACTGTGCGAAGTTATCAACATCCACGGGCCGTCGTATATCCTTCGAGTACGAGATCCATAGCGACGTCGTCAATTTCGAACATTTCTCTAAGTTCTTGCAAGCCAATCACGGCCTTGAAAAGCTCGTTGTGGAAGGAGTCTGAATCTCCCCTGATCGGCCCCCTCATGCCCCTCGTTTTTACCCCACTCACTTGTCCCGTGCGCCAGAGTCACTGACCTTGGCCCATCTTCGTCACCTCGAATTAAAGGGAGTTCGCTCTTTTCCAATCCAAAGCGGAAAATTAAGTTTTCCCTCGCTCCAAATACTAAGGATAAAGAGGCAGCGCTGGTGTTGTCTAAACTTCTCGGGGACGAAGGGTCCTCCTTTGCGAAACTCGTCGAACTAACCACAAGAGGCCGTCTACGGGGGCGGCGAGTCCCCACTTCAATATTACTCCGAGCACCCAAATTAGACATGTTGAATTGCGCTGACATTGATAGCGTCGTAGCAGTGTCCCCTGACCAAGCCTTGCGTAGCGTCACTAAAGGACCCGGCGTCCGAAGACCCCAAACTCGTTCCTACGAAGCTCCCCATTTTGTGCCCGGCGCTCAGCGTCCTCAACTTCTCTCGGTCTCCCAGGCTGAAGACCGAACCCGGTCGTGCAGATGGTCAGAGAGAGGATCGCTCTGGCTCAGGACGGTGGGAGATACCGGCTACCTGTGGAGGATGGAGATCGAAGCGTTCCGTGCATTCGAGCTCTCAACGTCGACGGATGCCTTCATATTGAGGCCAATATGCTACCTTGTTTTCAGGAGAACGTGCCAGAGTTCAGTTGTCATTATGACTTGAAGCGAAAGAGGTGACGCTACAGTATTCTCGGCGTATAATACGTAGTCACAAAGTTTCTAGAAGAGGGTTATAGATGATTGTGATGATATAATGTAATTATAATACAGTATAGTATCGACTTTGAACACTTGGACAGAAAACAGACCGCTCCACTTTATGGGAAAACACACAGAGCATTACAACACTGGGGTGTGGGGCCCTTGTTATACTCTCGATTCCAATCATTCGCCAGTTCTTTGTACAGTACTTAGAATGAATGTTAGATAGGAATTGTTATCAAGGATCAGATCCACCTGCACACGGGCCACGGCCGCCCGAGCGATCCATCTCACTCATACTCATACTCGCGCGTCGTCGCCTGTCTAAAGAGTCACGAAAACAGAAAGCGATGGAAAATGAAATAAAATAAACAAAAAAAAACTACACGTGGTGACATTACGGTCAACTCAGGATGAGGGAAAGGTGCGACGAGGCATTGACCATCCTAGAACATACAGGTACAAGGGTCCATAGTATAAAAAAGGGTCCACAAATATACAGTACATGACCATGAGCCGAGACTGTATAGCATAGCAGATTCGTACTGTGATATTAACGTGGGCGTGACTATAAACAAGGAACGAAAGTGCAAAGGAAGAAAAAAAAAACCAACAGTCTGGGAGGGAGGGGGAGAGAGGTCACTGCGCGGCCTGGAAGCGCTGCCGCATCTCCGCGATCTCGCCGGGCGACATACACGCGAGAGCCTCAAGCGCCGCATCGTGTTCCTGTTCGCAATGCCCGACCAGTTCTGTGTACGCCGCGCTCAGCGGGAACGTCGCCACGCACGTGGTGGAATCGACCTCGCGTTTCCGGAGTCTGCGACGAGTGTGTGTCAGTTCCAATAAAGAAGAGTGAGAGGAAGGGAGAAACGCACAGACACATCCGGCATTGGAGCGTGCTCCCCACCGTCTCGTACACCAGCTGGATATGCTGTATCCCGATCTTGCGCCGCGGGGCCGCGGGGGGCGTTTTTGGCTCTTCGGGTTGTTGCTGCTGCTGTAGCGGCGCCTCTGCCTCGGGCGTCGGCTGCTCTTGCGGTGCCGTGGGGGTCTTATCGACGGGCGCGGGCGCATCAGCTGTTTCTCGTGTATCGACGACCTTGGACACAGGCGCGGATGGAGAGGAGGTCGGAGTCGGCGTACGTACGATCCGACGCCTCTTCGGGGCACTCGCGCCTTCCACGGCCTCGTCTTCGTCCTCATCCCTCTCGTGCCTCCGCACAGATGACCTGATTGCGTCTGTAGGAGGGGAGGACGGTGACTGTGTCGTTGTCCTTGGCGGTGGGCCAGGCGCTGGTGTTGGCGTTGGGCGTTCGTACAGCAGTGCGAGCCTCGGTGGACGGCGTCAGCACCGGTACCGATGCCGGGGGAGACGACAACGGCGAAGGTGCGGACGATGGCAGAGCGGCGAGTACCGCCAGCGGTGGCGGTGTCATAGTCGTCGGGGTCGATGGGAGTTTTTTGGCAGGTGCAGCGCCGCACGTGCACTTCTCGATGAACTGTCACAGCCAGGAAAAAAAATAAAAATTAAATCCGTCAGATTGTCGACCGCACTGCAGATGGGCGTGGGCTAATCGGGACGTACCTGCGTCATCTCTGCAAGCCTTTGCTCCAAGTGTACGCGCGTCCTTCGCTCGCTCTGAAAATTAACCATACCTGTGCAACATCAGTACCCCTCAGACAAACAGAATAGGCACCAACGCACATTGTCTTAGTTCCGTCTGCGTGTTGTGTAGAGCATGCAGTGCCTGCACGCGTTCCCCCTGCAAGCGCTGCAGGAGTTCGGTAAGGGCCTGCTTTTCGCGCGCAGAGCGCCCAAGTTCTGCGTGCACGGCGGCGAACTCCTGTTGCACGGCTGCGATAGCGGCCGCCCATGTCTGCTCGAGGAGATCCTTGGCGGGCTGGAGGACCTTGAATGCCGCAAGCGCAGGGGGCACTGCAAACCTCTGGTGCTGCTGTTGCTGTTGATGGGAGGACGATGGCGGGGTATTGGACGTTGGTTGGGCACGGGCGGACACAGGGGGAAGGGGACATGAGGGGGTGGCATTTGTTGCAATGTGCGCGGCGGGCCCATCATCTGCTTCCCTGGCGGGCTTGGCACGGCACTACCCGCACCCGCGCCAGTACTAGCATTAGCGTTTGCGCTAGCGGTAGCATCTAGACTAGCGCCGGCAACAACCGCCGGTTGCTGTGTGCGAGTCTGCACTGACGCTGGTACTGGTACAGCTTGCGTCTGCACTTGCTCGCGCAGGCGCGTGGTCGCGACCATCTGCATCGCCAGGGGTAAGGGTGTCCCGGCTGTAGGGGCAGGGGCAGGGGGCTGGCCACGGACATGGACGATGGTCTGCTCCGTGGTCTGGCTCTGACGTACCGGCACAGTGGCGGGTATCACCATGCTAGTCGTAGTTGGAGTATGTGTCATCTTTTGCTGTTGGGTTTGTTGCTGCTGTTGTGGGTTAGTTTGGGTTTGGAGTTGGGCGGGTACGAGTGGCCGTGGTTTTGGGTGGGAAGACGGGAGAGGAGGTGCAGGTGCAATTTGGGCGTGTGCGATGACATGTTGCGCGTGCGGATCGAAGCCGTGTCCGAGCTGGTGTAGTAGCTGTTGCTGTTGCTGCCATTGTAGTTGTTCTTGGTAGGCCTGAGGAAGCGTAGACACGTGCAGGGGGGCTTGCATATGCGTGGTGGGCAGGCCGTCAACGCCAGGCGGCCCTGTTAACGGCATCGCGGGTGGGTATGTGTACAAACGCTGGTGAGACTGGGACTGCGATTGTGAATGTGACCGTTGGTGATTCGTTGGTGAGGGTGTCGAGATCGACGACGGATGTGACGCGCGCCTGACAGGGGCTGCAGGAGGGTCGACAGTGAGGGTGGCATGTGCCATTGTGGGAGTCGAAGGAGGTATGTATTGAGCATACACTTGACCGTTTTGCATGGGTGATGAAAGAAAAAGTCGCGTGCACACCGACGATCATGTCATGTCGAGTCAGGAGATAGCCGCTCTCACGTCAGCGGTGAGCGCTGATCCGCTAAACCCATTATAGAAAGTGATTCCTCAAAGCCAATCAATAATAGCAAGAGAACACATGAGACCGTGACAATATGTGGAGCGATATGCATGTACGGATGACATAACGGGAGAGGAGAGAGGCAGCGCAGAAAAAGGAAAGGATCTCAAGAAGAAAGAAAAAGTTAAACGTGATCATGATGAATCGTGAATGAGAAAAGTGTTAACACCGTCTATGTCTCCTACGCCTTGGCCTCGCTCTTCTCCTTCTTTCCCTTGTCGGAAAATATATCCTTGAGCTTGCCGAGAAAACTATGCCGTTTCTCCCGCTTCTGTTGGCTCGCGAACCGTGACGAACCCGTCGGCGAGCTATTCCCACTCTTGTCCTTTCCGTGGCCAGGGAACGAGAACTTGCGTGATGTCTTGCGCGCCGGTGTTGCAGGTAGTGTAGGTGCAGCTGTGGACGTGCTGGCCCCGCTCGCGGTCTTCGAGTGCCCGTTGACGGCAGGGGATTCTACAGCGCCACTTGGGGCGTGGGCTCGGGAGCAGCTTTGGTAGCAACAGCCTCAACCACGGGTGCGGGCTCAGCTGCAGGTGTGCTGGAAACAACAGCCTCAGCCCCAACTGGGGTAGGCTCAGCCGCGGGAGCTTTGGTAACAGCTTCAACCACGGGCGTGGGGTCAGCCACAGGTGCGCGGGAAACAGCCACGACTTCAGGGGTAGGCTCAGCCACAGGGACCTGGACAACAGCAACCTCAGCCTTAGCCTCAGGTACAGGTACAGGTTCAGGAGCAGGCTCTGGGGATGGTTCGGGCATCACAGCGGCCTCCTGGCTCGCAGGGGCAGCAACCTCTTCGGGCTCTTGAGGTGGCGCGGGCTCTGGCTCCTCGACTACGGCAGGAACAGGAACAGGTTCTGGCTCAGTTGGGGGCGCGGGTGTAGGCTCATGCACAGCGGATGCCTCGGTTCCCTCAACTTCAGCTGGCGCAAGGGCGGCTTCCTTCGGCGACTCGACCTCTGCTTCAACCAGCACAGGTGTGGACACCTCTGGCTTTTCACCTTCATCAACCAGCGCGGGTGTAACCTCCTCTGGCTCTTCAACCGGTGCGGGTGTTGTTTCCTCTGGCTCTCCCTCCTCTTCAACCGGTGAGAGTATTGTCTCCTCTGGCGCTTCCTCTTCTTTAACCGGCGCAGGTGTGGTCTCCTCTGACTGTGATACTGGCTCGGGTGCGGGAGCCGCCTCTTCGACCTGGGGGACCACTGCGGGAGCCGCTGTACCTGAGGCAAAAAGTAGGGGAACGTGTGTTGAGCGCTCGTGCTCAGAGTCGACTTGGGCTGTAGTAGGAGTGGGGTCCTCAGACGGGCTGCCAAGCGTCGAGTTGGGAAGGATGCCAATGGGGACGTTTGGCGCTAACTCGGGGACGGGAACCTGGATGGGCTGCTGTGCGAGGGTTATTGACGCAACGTGGCGAGATAATGACGCACACATACCTCTGAGGCGGTGGGTGCAGGTGCGTCCTTGGGGGTGGGGGCTTCAGGCTCTGACGTAATCTATGTCCCATCGGTCGTCAGCCCGCAGCCCAGCTAGGGTTAGACAACTGGTACAAACGAACCTCGTCCGCCACCTTCTCTACCTCGATTGGGGCCTGGCGCAACCTGGGCTACGGCCGCCTGGGCCGCTTCGACAGCAGGGGCCACGGTCTCCCGGACCACTTCGACAGCAGGATCCACGGTGGTCCCGTCACCAGGGAGCGCGCGGCTGTTGCTCGGGTGCAGCGTCGGCAGTAGGTGTCGGGATATCACGGACCACATGTAGGGCGGTTCCATTCGTCGTTGGCCTGTCCGCGACCTTATCTACGGGCTCATGCTCCACCTCCGATTCGGAGTGATATGAAGGCGGCGCAGTAGAAGGCTCAGGCTCTGGTAGAACAGGCTTTGGAGGGGCGGTGTACACATTATTGACAAAGCCGTGATCAACCTCTGTGGGCTCGGCATCGTTGGTCATCCAGCGACCGTCAACGATGAACTTATATGCGATCTTGTCTCTCCATGGAATGAAGACTGGGGGAGCTTCAAAGCCATCGGGCTTGCGAGTGAGGCGGAGAGAAGAGGTCCACTGTAGGCATAGATGTGGTGAAGACGAAAATAGGAAGGATGGAAGGCGAAGTGAAAGTCCCGTAGTGATACCGGGCATGAGTGGGGGAATAAAAAAAATTAAAACGAAGATAAGAAAGAAACGGTGGGGACAAGCAGACTTGCCTCGTCGAAGGTGCCAGTTACTATAACCTCATTGGCATCGGTATGTGGCCTGTTTTAAGGGGGTAAGGAGGGGCGTGTAAGGGGGGCGGTGTATAGAACACGGTAATACGGCGTGGTGGCGCACCATCGGAGTATGACTTGATGGAGGTCTTGTGAGGACATGATGAGATCGTGTTGACGCAGAGGTGAGGATCTGAAGAAAACGTGTGCAGGGACTAATGGCAGCCTACGAACCGCGTGGCAACGAATTGGGGTGTTGACAAGACGTTGACGACCGTATCGCTCACCGGGAACGAAAGGAAATCGCTTTTCCCTCGAGAGGAAGAGGCCGTGAGGAGAGGGAAGGTTAGAGAGGAGTCCGCCACGAGTGAGCGTTCGGAACGCACCGCTGGCTTGTTATTCAACGTTCTCGGCGTTGACGTAACATATTTTCACCACCCAATCCCCACTCGACCCGTTGTTCCCTCGAGCCACGACCGTCGTGCGTGCTGCAACTCGAGGTCGTCGATATCACATGCAATCCAAACGCCAATCTTATTTACACGCGAACACGCGTGTTGTGCACGATGACCTTGACCGCGCTAGCCATGTTTTGCAGTAGTTTGAACTCTCTCTGATATGATAGGATTCGAAATCGATACTCCGACGAGACGGTGACGTATGGAAGTGATATCCACGACCGAACTGGAAATCGTGTTGTTCCATTCACCGAGCGTTCATCGAGGCGGCGCCCCCGATGAACGTTCATCGGTGGCGCCGCCTTATCAATTCCAAGATAAACGCCTGGTCCTCGCTCGCGCCCAGCCTGGGTGGGTCCGCTACTTACCTGGAACTTCACGTTCATCGACTTCCTTGATCTCTTTCTCCTACGTGGAGTCCCATAAACGTCAGCAGTCTGACGCTCCGCTGACCCATCGTTCACATGTTACCAACTAAACGCCCGACTCAGCCAATCTCATCGGAGGCCCGATGATGCCGGGTCCAAAGAACTGTGTTCGTCTCCATCACTGTCAGTCCTGTGCTCGTGCTTCCAAAAAGGGCGCATCGCGGAGGCTCTATGCATATATAATACGCATACATTCCCCTTCAGAGCCTGATCCACTCATCACAGAACTATCTCATCGTTGACGCCTCTATTCCCAATACCATGGCTGCGAATTTGTTGACCTCGGTGCACGATGCGGTGAAGCGCGAGTATGATTACATCGTCGTCGGTGCGTATATGCCGCGCTTGCGCTTGTCCAGCTTACCCAGACGTATGCATGTATGCTAGGCGGCGGAGTAAGTACACTTACGTCCTACTCGATGTGGCAGCTCAGGCTCACGCACGCAGACCGCGGGCCTTGTCGTCGCTTCGCGTTTATCTGAGGATCCCTCAGTCACTGTGCTCGTCCTCGAAGCAGGACGCGCGAATCTCAACGAGGCACTCTCTCAGTGCGTTACCCATCGTCTCTCTGTGTTTTTAGCTCACCTTCCCCGATACACGTAGCCATGTCCGGGACATTTGGGAAGAACTTTTTCAATCCCGATTACGAGTGGGGCTTCATGACCGTGCGTTTTGCATCCAGTAGTCGTAGTACGCATACAGGCGTCCGTGACACGCTGATGTTGTTGTAGGTCCCCCAAAAACACAGCAACGATACCCCATTCTACTGGCCGCGGTAAGCAGCATCACATTACCGTGTTGCAGAATAGCTGAACGTGGCTTTGCAGTGGTAAGGGCCTCGGGGGCTCATCTAGCATCAACTTCTATGTCTTCACGCACCCTCCGGCTTCGGATATCGACGGTATGATCGATCCGTGTGTAGCTTCTCCGATCGTTTCAGTAATCGCGATTTCGCGCCGCAGCGATCGAAAAGCTCGGAAACCCCGGGTGGAATTGGGAGACCGTACCTACGGTACTCAAAGAAGAGCGAACGGTGTGTTGCCTTGCCCAAATTGGATCCATGGTGTTGACGATCCTGCCAAGATTCACGCCACCTGATGCGAAGGAAGCAGAGGCGGAGCGCTTGCACTACGATCCGGCGCATCACGGCACCGATGGTAAGCGACACGGGTGATAGTGGGATTTTAGGAGTGACTGAACACGGGTGTAGGGCCTATCGCAACGTGTTACGCGCCGCTGCGCACTGGCTGGGACAACCTGTACCAAGATGTACGTTCGCACCAGTCCGAGTCTGAGCGTTTGACTTCGTTAAAGTGTTGATCCCGTGACAACTAGGCGCTGGGAAATCTGGGCCTTCCTCCCGCAAAAGATTCGGTACGTCTCGGAGCCTGTTTGCCCCTGAGATTCCTCTGATCACCCCGCTCGCCTTCTCAGACTCAAGGGGATGTACGTACTCATGCGCCACACCCTCATGCGTGAAGTTGATCGTGATCGCAGGGTAACGCCGCGTGGATGGCGACGTGCTCGGTCAGCCCCAAGACGAATAGACGCTCATACGCTGTGGTACGGTTACCCCAGATCCCTCCATCTGACGACGGACTGCTCACGCGGCGCGACGTCTCGCAGGAGTACCTCGAACAAGCAGGCTCGCGCAAGAACCTCCACGTGGTCGTATCCTCTCCCGTGACGAGGGTCCTATTCAAGGATGAGAAGAGTGCGACAGGAGATGCTGTCGCGTCGGGGGTCGAGTTTGTGAATGAAGGAAAGAAATATACGGCTCGTGCGAAGAGGAGGTCATCCTCAGCGCCGGGTGAGCAAAGCTTTCCGATTCTTAGAGCGCTACATGTTACTGATTATTGCGATAGCACGCTCAAAACACCTCAGGTAAAGTCCCGCGTCGCCTTGCGGTGCATACTGGGTTGAATGCTTTTCGACTACAGATTCTTGAGTTTTCTGGCGTCGGTAACCCGGAAATACTCACCAAGATAGGCGTCAAGACGAAGATCGATCTTCCCAGCGTCGGCGAGAACGTGCAGGAACACACCTTCTGCTCGTTGGGTTGGGGTATGCTCTCTTTCTCCCTCTCCTCGTACCACAGACCACGAGCCCTCCCCCAGAACTCAAAGAACCCGAAAAGTACAACACCCTAGACTCCATCTCAGACGAGGCCGTTCTCAAAGAACAGCTCCAACTCTAGTAAGCGCCTCTCCCTTTCAAGTCGTCGCAGCACTGAGATCGAACTGGGCGGGACACACTAGTGAAGAGCAAAAGGGCCTCTTCCTCCTCTCCATCCTCGGCATCGGCACCGGCTCCCTCGCACGCCTCTCGCCGGACGGCGCGGCGCTCACAGCGGCGCAGGAAGCCCGCATCCGCGCAACGCCGGCGGAAAGCTGGCGCCCCGGAATTGCGGAACAGTACCAGCTGCAGCTCGACAAGCTCAGCACGAATGCGGCCAGCCTGGAAATCGTCAGCATGCCGACGTTCATCTCGCGCCCTAGTACGCCCCTTCCTGCCGATCGAGCCTGCGGGGGGTTTCTGATGACAATTATTTGAAGACCCGCCTGCGCCTGGGAAGAAGTATTTGACCTACCGTGTCGGTTCTGAACCATCCGTGGTCGCGCGGGAGTATCGTACGTACCTTTTCTTCGCCTCTTGCTTCTGCTCACGACGCGCCGCGTAGCATGCGACCTCTTCAGACCCCCTTGCGCCACCGACGTTAGACCCGCACTACTACGAGGACGAATTCGGTCAGTGTATCTCTTCTCGTTTGCGGGCCACGTATGCGCTCATCAATGCGTCCTGCAGACTTGCAGAATATGATCGAACTGGTCAAGTTTACGCGCCGACTCGGAAAGACGTCGCCCCTCAGCGACATCGTCGGTACGCCTTGCACTTGAATCTCGCCGCACCGTAGCTGATGGACGCTCCGGTCAGCGCGGGAACATAACCCAGGACCTGAAATCCAGACGGACGAGGAACTCATCGCGTGGATCAAGCAGTTCACCAACTCGATCGCCCGTATGTCGCCGCGCTCCCTACCTGGCACACTCGTGCTGAATTCATGATGCCTTGATCGTGTTGCAGACACTTCCGGAACATGCTCGATGCTCCCGCGCGACAAGGGTGGCGTCGTCGACCCACGTTTGAAGGTCACTACTTTCATCCGCTGCTTTTGAATAAATTTGAACGTTCGCGCTCAGGTATACGGCACGCACAACCTCCGCGTCGTCGACCTGTCTGTCCTTCCCCTGCAAATCGGCGCGCCGACTCAGAGTACGTCCTCCTTGCAGTCCGACACGTAAAATTTTGTGCTGATATTTGGTCATAATTACTGTAGCCTTCGTCTACGCATTGGCCGAGCAAGGTAATGTAGATCTCGCTTCCACTGGCCAACATGATGCTGACGTGACATGTTTCTGTGTAAAAAATAAATATAGCTTCCGACATCATCAAAGGCGTTATCTGAGCCGCGCCACGCTTGAGTGTACTACCAATTTGAAGTGCTACCATCAACAGCGGACGTTATTGTACCTTCTCATTCTCTTCTTGTGAAAACAGAGACGCTACTGTACCCTGAACAAGTGTGAAACGGGATGAGTTCGTGGGTCCGCTCGGCGCCCTCGTGGTATGGGGCGACTCGGAGAGAGACCGGGCTTCAGGTTTCTTAGTGGCTTCCTCCCACATCAATACAAACCGAAAGTCAGGAAAACATCCAGCTCGGTTAGGACGAGTCCTCTTTTAAAGGGCGTAAGCAGACAGGCATGATTACAGTATGTAGGACCGGACTAGGACCGGACGAGTGGCAGACGTGGCGGTACCGGCAGAGGATAGACGCGTGCACGCTCCTTCTGCGGTGTTCCGTCCCGTCGTGGGTCCTCGAATGGCCACATATTATTTTGGAAACGCTGCTTTTGACGACTGAGACAGCTGTTCCCGTCAAGGTGCCCGCGTATATTCACCAAAACCCGTTCCCAGCCAAGTTTGGGTACAAGTCTCAAAAGTGAGAAAAGGTATAATCGAAATGATCGGTGTTGGGGTTTTCAAAACCTGGACATCTGAACCTCAGAGTAAAAATACTGCACATACGTGAAGTATTGTAGCAACTGCCAGTACTGAAGCCCTTCCCAAAATGGCAGCAGAGAGTGTGTTAGTTTCGGTTCTTTTTTTAAACCGTTGTGGTCGCGTCAGGAGCTCAACGTTCGACTTTTGGTTAAGTACCGCTCAATACAGCCCAGCCATCCTAGATGTGGTCATGTCCCTGTGAAATGAGGATGACTGGGGACCGTAGAACCTGAAGATGAATGAGGTGGGATTGAGGAGGTATTCACATCCGAGATCCGACGCTGCTGACACGAGGAGGTCAATACCCGGCTGGCTCTCGCGAATACACTGGACATCGACGTCATTGGACCTGTAAGGGGTTTGATGGCTTGAAGTCTGGGACCTCTCGTTGGGACCTGTCTTTTCTGACATAAGGCCATCCGAAAGGAAAGCGGAGGATCAGACCAACTGCACCGAACGGTCACGTCGCGGGTCCATCAAATGAAAAAAAGGAAAGAAAGAAAGAAAGAAAAGAAAACAATGCTGGTACTAGGTCCGACAAACTGTGCGCTGGACAAGCTCCCAGAGTCCGTGGGTGCAACTCGAAAACGACCACTCAGGAAATTGTGGCGCGCGGCCTCGATTTTTACGTGCAAACGTAACTCGAAGGTTTCTCAGACCACGACATCGCCGATGCCGCGGAATGTGTAACGGCGAGCTCGGATCGCGATAACATACGTCAAGACAAAGGTAGTAGTAGTACAGTAACCCCCACCAATCGCACTGTGGGCTCAAGTGCTCAAGCTCAAGCTCGAGGATCGTTCGGAGCTTGATTGAGAAAATTCCGCGCTCATGGGAAGAACAAGAAAGAGCTACTGGCATATTGTATTTGTGATTTCTCATCGCGACGAGTCGACAACTTGAACGTGTATAATAATTTACAGTGCAAGTGATATGAAGCTCGGACGGGAAAAGGTGACACTCTCGCGGTGTCAAATATCATCATACGGACTGTAGTAGTGACGACACCATGGATCCACACAGAGACACTATCATATGAGATAAGTAGACGACAGGCACTATTTCCGTCACACCAAAGCACTTATATGCACTAGAGTAGTAATGCCATGGCCCGTTGTGCACGTTGATATCCTCCGAATCGATATTCTTAGGCTGTCCCTCGGGCTATCCTACATAAGCCCTTCGCCCAATGTGCGAATCAAATTGGCTACGTACAGTAATATCGTCCGAAACATTGTCTACTGGCTCATTAATATCGCCATAATAGTACATCCACAATGGCGCGTGTCTTCCGTTGTCTCTGTGCATCGTTAGTTCATTGTCTAATTATTAGTTTTTTATTAATAAATCCATTAAAGTGCGCCTACACTACAGTACGTCCTCTACCTGTCCTACTTTCCTCCCACCATGCAATATAAAACTACTCATTGAAACACCTCCCAACTCCGGTTAGAAGCGGCATTGCGAACGTCAAGTGTCGGGCATGTCGAGGCACATGTTGTGTCAGGAGGAAGGGGACGAAGTTGAGGTACTTGAGGAGGCACCTGAGTTCCTCAGCCGAGCATCGACTATTCCCAACAGTTTTTCAAAAGTCGGGCGTCCCGAGACCTGTAACCTATGGAGCCCAGAGTCAACTAACGTCGAAAATGGAGAGACACAAGTCTGGAGGGACGCACGGGATCCCATCCAGGGATAGCGGAGAATCCATCAGTGTTACAACCTGGGTTTGAGCCGGACGTGATGTCGTTGAAACCATCGAGGCCGTAGGTGTACAGCCAGGGGTTGAGGAAGCCAAGTGGGTCTTGGCCTTTCGAAATGAGGTAGTCATTCAGCAGAGAGATAATGGCTGCCACGATCTGTACGTTGGTAGGTCAGCTGGGTACTCGAAGATGGACGGCACAGAGAGAAGGGAGGATGGAAAGACGCACGGGCGTCGAGCCACTCGTGCCATCTATGACTCTCCTTTCCCCTTTAAGGATGATGAAGAACCCGATCGCCTGCGCAGAGATGTCGGGGAATCCGCGGCCATCAAGACTGCACAAATACAAAGTAAGAATAGGTCGGCTCAAGTCAGCTCAAGTCAGCTCTCGGCGGGGAACGAACTTGTAGAGGTCCTCATACGTGTCACCGAGGTTCTGGAGGAAGGTGCGCACCGACCTCGTCTGGTAGGGCTCGCGGGGAAAGTAGGTCGAGAAGCCGCCTCCGGAGATGTGCGCCGCGACCTCGGAGCTGTCCTCCGTCATGCCGCCCGTCGTGCCGCCCACGCTAGTGACGTACGGACCTACGAAGGCATGGCGGTCTGGTGAGAGATTTGTACTTACGCCCGTATACTGCTTGCAAGCAGAAAAAAAAAACGCCACACATACATGTTGCGGGGAAGGTGGGGAGGAACTCAGTATAGATCTCTCCGGAGCTATCCTTGACCATACAGTCCCCCTCGCCGACGCCGTGGTCACCGCTCGCGAAGAGGATGCTGACGCCCCGCGCGCCAAGCTGCGCGAATAGCCTGCAAATGCTGTTCATATATCCAGGCGCCAACACCTGTTCGACGCCGCCATACGACGTGCTGATTGTCTGCGGGATGTTCGTCTTTTCAAGAAGATAGCGGATCCAGCGAATGTACGGATCATCTGTTAGTGAGTTTGGCGTGCCGGCTGTGGTATAGTAGATGTGCCGGGTCGGGTACGCCAGAGCCTCTGCGTACTGGATGTTGAGGTTCCCCTCGACGCTAGGGTTGTTCGGATCATACTTGCCGCCGTTGACGTACTCGACAGTGTACGTCGCGTCGACCCCTTCTGTGCGATATGTCTCCATGAAACTCTTCAGGTCCTGCGGGCTCGGGTAATTATCATCATAGCCTGCAATCCCGAACACATTCCGGTCCGCCGCCGCGGGAACGTAGGTCTCCAATTTGTACAGCGAGCGCAAGTCCGACGGCATGACACGGACTTCGCGGCTCGACAGCACCGTTACGAGCTCCCCTGACCCTGACCTCCCCCGTGCCTCAGCTGGGGCACTGGGGCTCATCCACTGTCTCATTCCCTCCGTGAGCGGAGAGCCGAAGTAAGTCGTCGGCACCACCGTTTCTATGTGCCCATCCAGTGCCTCTGGGAGCGAATAGCTGATCGTGCGGAGAATCGTGTCGTTCGTCACGGCATGTTGGTAGAGCTGGTATGATGCCCCAAGGATATCATTGGCTTGGGACACGGATACGCCGACGACCGCCAACCAGTTGCCACCCAGTGTTGTTGAGATGGAGGTGGAAGGAATGTCATAGTGCTCGAGCCAGGAACTGACGAGCTCGAGAGTGTCTGGGTGCGGTGCGACGAGCTCAGCGACCTGTTCTTTGGTTAGGTGTGCGCCATATCTGCCATAGGACAACGGCACAGGTGGGTACACGCATGCGCTCATGGGCAGTGGGGGGAACGTACTGTGGATCCCATGGGTTGCTGACCTTGTAGAGGGCATCAATCAACGCATCCTCGCGGTGGGACTTGAGGGCGAGGTAGAGGTCGATCGTGGTTTTATTGTGCGGGTAGCCCTGGCTCTCCCAGTTCTTCGGGACGGCATTCCATGCATGTATCACCCTCATTCTGCCCCAACGTGGTGCGAGGGGCGTTGCAAAGCCACCGAGGAGCACGGCGGCAAGGGTGGAGAGCACGGAGAGGGGGTGGCAGCGCATGACTACAGGAGGTTACCAAGATGGCACGATAGAACAAGTGTATGCAGCCCTTTCGAGTCAAGAGGGCCAGAGGTTTGACGCCGAAAGCTCGGGGTTTTAAACGATGTCTCACTGGACCCGACGGTGGAAATGTCAAAATGGAGGTACTGTAGAACCGGAAGCAAATCCAGGGTCCCTCTATACTACAAAACAAAAATAAAAAATTTCGGTGCTTGCCAAAATCGAAATCATATACGCACACACATAGTCTATCGGCAAGTGCACACCCTCTTGGTGCGTGCAGTGAACCGATGTTGGGCGTCGAGCACTGCAGCAAGTTTCATAACGATAGGCGGTTTCTTGCACCATTTGTTTATGCCACTTGTTCAGTTCCATCCAGGTTCTATGATGCGGAGTTGTCAAAATGGAGGTACCGTAGAAGCACGCCCACGGGCCCACCTACCAATAAAAAAATTCGCTACTTGCCAGATTCGAAATCACTTCCGTGGATTACTATCACGGATATGATCCATCGGAGATGTCCCCCTTGGTGCGTGCGGTGAACTGCACGGCTGGCATGTCGTCTGATGTGGCGTCGGGCATTGAAACATCACGGCGCGACGGCCGGGTTTGTGGGTGTTTACAGCCATTTTCATGTCGATGGGCTACTCAACGTAAATTTTTACTGTTGTAGTCCAGTGTCGCAACAACTTTATAGATGCATGTCTAGCTCTACACCAATACGTCTGATTTTAATGATGGTTTTACCAATAAAAACCCCACCGACTCTGCTACAGGACGGTTCCGTGAATCATACAAAGATGTGGTGTTTAAAACCTACTAGGCAGGGAATCTTGAGAGTTTGTTAGACAAGGCGACGCAACAACCGACATACTTGGTCACATCGGAGAGTTGAAGCTTATTTCGGACATCCTACATCCTTTTTGGGCGGCCGACTCCGAAGAGCCCTCATTCGGTGGTGCTTGAAGTGCACTCACTCTGACATCTGATTGTTACACCCGATGACCTCCCACTGTTTTTCAATTATATCTCTGTCAAAGTATGTTTATTGAGGGTATATCACCATAGTATTCAGAGTTTAAGCATCTGAGGATCAATGTTTTGTTTTTTTTGTTTTTTTTTTCTAATCCCACTTTCTGAGGATGAAAAGTTATGAACTTGGGCTTGAATGCAACCTGGAAGCCACGACTTTGGAGGATTACATACACCGTGACGCCCGAAAGTGAGGTCAAACCCCTGCTTCGTGAAACTTTTCAATTGAAGTTATGCCTGCAGCGCATCCTCAAATTCGTTCTCAGTGTCCGAGTCGCCGCGTCCGTCATTACTCTGTCATCTCGTTCACGCGCCGCATGCTCCCAGTAAGCGGTTCAGTTGCTAGGCGCCCCGAGTCCCCCTATGCTGACGGCGGCAGTGTCCGTGATACAGTCGTACGCACTCGTACCAGCACCCTGCCGCGGACTGGCTAGCTGTCTGCATTCTCCATCACGAATACAGTAACCTCTTGGGTGGAAGCGGTGTTAAAACTATTAGACATTTTTGAGGGCGCTTACAACCAAAGTAGAGACGGATCACTCGATCACTTGATCACAACTGCAGGTGGATATTCCAGATCCATAGCTGTTACGCGTATAGTCCTGCTCAAGAGCTGTTCGATGCTAGCGTCACGTACTATCGCGTGGTAGGTACGCTGAACATTTGTGCAGACGGAAGTTTGACGCAGTCCAAGAGTGCTACTGGAAACTTCGCGTTGATCGGTGTGATAGCAGCACGAGATGCGGCGTTGACCGCAATAACCCCCAAAACCTACGGAACCTGATCCAACAACTTTGACTCGCATTTTATGCGCTGCATCGGGTCTCGTCAACGCACGTATTTGAATACCAAGTACGCGGCGAAGCGTTCACATGGCCTCATCAAGGTGCCGTTTGGAGTATTGCCGTGACCCTGAGACGGCGTGTTCGTATCGAGCTAGGTCAGGAGCGGCGCTACCACCATCATCTTGGACACTGGACACGTTCTAATTCACTCAGTTTCTGCTCTAAATTTACTCGCATGGCCTATTCCTTCAGGTGTGCCTGTCCCACTCTTCCGAGTCCCTATTGCGGGTTGTGGTATTAACACTTACTTCTCCGCTTCTAGCATCATCAATATTACCCTTTACAAGTCCGTCGCATTTAGCCCATCACCTTCTTAATATCACGAGTGGGGAAATAGGCGGAGATCAGGTTGGCGCCCAATATGATTCCTCTGCATACTGGCAAGTTGACTTTCCTCCTTAACATAACGTTCCTGACCTCACCAGCCTTCCTTCTAACAAAATTTCGTAGAAACTAACACATTCACATTCATTAGCACGTATTAGAGTACCAGATGTACCACTGAGTGTATCTGTGAAGATCGGTACGCGTGGGTACAAACCATATATTTATTTACCTTCCACGTGTATGCCTCGAAATAGATGTACGCACCCTGATAGGCATTCTTAACTCCATGAAGTATAGAGACATTGCCCCTTCTCAGACTTATCTTCAACTTGCCTAAGTTATCTTCGCTTCGAGCAATCTTCGAGCGATGTGACGAGCGTGAGACAATGGTGGTCAAAGCATGTCCAAACAAAGTTCACCGGCGACTGGACACCCCGTACATGACGTAAGCGAGAGAGAATGAGGCATCGTAGGCTTGACCAGTACCACGAAGTTGCTTCCCAGAAGCAGGAACGAACTTCCTCCAGTAGGCATGGAGCACCCAGCTGGTGATACGTGGAGTCTGCACCGTTTGACTAGAGTATCTGATCTTGATCTCATCGACCATCTGTTCAAGTTTGCGCCAGACACGGCGGCAAGTGCATCCTTGGCGCCCTCACAATTGACTCCGTCTGTATCCACTGGGCGCAGACAACACCATATATAGAGCTGTCAAACCAAAGAGGCTGCAGGGCAGGCGTAATCATAGGCGTAAGAATCTCCACCTCCACCACCACCACCACCACCATGGAAGATAATGCGGACATCTCCTTGGACATCCCAGCGCCAGCCTGAGGCAGCCTTTTTCCGGTTATTCGTTCGTCCAAATGGCACGCTGACCCCTCTTCGCGAAGTCGTACGACGAGGCGGCAGTAACTCTGTGTCCTCCACTCTAGGTCTGGAGATCTGATTAACTGGGCCAGATGACCGCTGTCATTTCACACACTGTCCGTAATCGAGAGCGTTTTCATGATGGCCTCGCCTCTTCAGGCCCATAACACGTTTACGTTGCACCCTCTTGTCCTCCTTTTTCCTGCCTGCCACTGTAATGTCTGGAGCATAAATACGCTGCCGCTCTGTGAGAAGCTGCAGTCAGTCTTCAGTGACCCCCCGCATAATTAGCCGTACTATCACTTCACCATAAATCCATGAAGACAATAACCTCCATCCTCCTTCTCTTTCTTCTAGCACCAGAGGCTTTGGCACGAAAGTACTCTCTCGCAGACACGTACCAAGGAGCCAATTTCTTCAATACGTTCGAATTCTTCACTGGGGCAGACCCTACGCACGGGCGGGTGCACGTATCTTCTCTCTTTCATTCACTGTACTCCTCCCATTGATGATGATCCTTCTCTTCCAAAAGTAACTATGTTTCGAGCGACAGTGCTAAGAGCAAGGGCTTGGCCACCGTGTCTGGGGGAAACTTTATCATCCGCGCGGACCACACAACGCACCTGAACCCGAGTGGGCCTGGACGTAATTCCGTCAGAATCACGTCCAACAAGCAGTACGACACGCATGTCTCCATGTAAGAGGGATTCCCCTCTCCACCGCCACCGACCCGGCGGTTGTCATGTGTGCTATAGACGCCGAGACTGAACGTCACTTTCTCCACAGCTACAACGTCGTGCATATGCCGCAAGGCTGCGGGTGCGTGATGGGCGTTTTTCTATATGTGCGCATACACGGGGTACTTACTCACGCCCAACGCGACTCATTGCTTGCAGGACTTGGCCCGCCATATGGGAGAATGGAGCCAATTGGCCGGCAGGGGTACAACACGGCTTTTCTGCCGGAGTCTCTTGGCATTGGCCCGCTGGCTTAGCTAACCCATCTCCGAAAAGGGCGAGATCGACATTCTCGAAGGTGTAAACGACCAGGGTTCAAACCTTGTCACGTTGCATACCACACCCGGTACGCACTTCCGCTCGCGAGGCGTCCGTTCTCAAAACTCAGTTACAGAACAGGTTGCACCATGCCGGCGTCACGTGCTATGACCGGGTGAGAGTTGGTGCCGAGATCATATTGTGAAGGGACTGGCGCTAAATCCCAATACACAGCTCGCACACTGGGCTCGACTGCGACACGGCGGCGAATGGTAACGCGGGCTGTGGGGCTCATATCACCGATGGGAACAGCTATGGACCCTCGTTCAATGCGAATGGTGGAGGATGGTGAGCTTCCCCACCCCCAGACATCCCGCAAGCCGACTGAGAATGATTGCAGGTATGCATTAGAACGCACGAACAGCTTCATCAAAGTGTGGTTCTGGGGCCGAGGTAGTGGTTCCACCCCAGCCGAAGTAGCGAACGGCGCAGGCTCTATTAATACGGACAATTGGGTGTGCCGAATACCTTTCCGTCGGGGACATTGACTCACTCTATCACAAAAAGGGAACACCAGATGCGTACTTTCCGAACACCCAATGTGATATCGGGGCACACTTTGGGCCAGCGAGCATTATAATCAATATTGACTTATGTGAGTAGCTCCGCATGGCCCCATGCAGTCTCGCCCATAGTAACAATCACCAAGGTGGAGACTGGGCTGGGAACGTTTATTCTTCGTCCGGGTGCCCCGGATCGTGCGTCGGTGAGTCCCCCGTCCAGAGTTGTTCAGAGCTCTTTTGTCTGAGAAACTTCCTTGCACAGACTTCGTCAACAACAACCCTGGCGCCTTTAGTGGTGCATTCTTTGAGCTCTCCTGGATTAAGGTTTACCAGTGAGACAACTTGAGTTATTTGATATTTACTACGCTGGTCGCGGTTTGGAAGAGAGCCTCGCGAGTGGAGGGGCCTGGACGACGTTTCAGACTCTCGTTTAGAGTCTCGTGCGCTGTATGATCGCTGAGTGTTAAATTAAACAAAAACATTGTATAGACAAGGACACGCAGCGGAGATTCTAGAGTTTCCTGATTTCGCATGTCAGGAGGAGATCGCAATGGGAAAGACCCGCATTACTTGCGGCGGGATCCGAGTCGCACAAGGAATCAATTCATTAATTGATCCCGGTGTGACAAACAATTTTCTGAAATGGAATTCGACTCGTGGCCCACCGCACAGCCCGGGCCTGTGGTGGCTGCGGCGTGCAGGCACGCTTCAAAGGAAGAAGGGATACCCGGAAAACTTGAAGCGCACCAGGAACAATTCACCCGCCGTAGCCGGTTTCCAAGCCATGAGGCAACCAAAAGGATGTGCTATGTGAGGTTGTAGCTAGCTAGCTGACAGGGAACAAAGATGCAGGAACAAATGGCACCTACTGTGGTTAGCACGGGTATGTCAATTGGGCGGGCGTTGCGCAGATAACAACCGCCGTGATGGCAATAATCAGCACGGGATATACTTGTGGTCGCCCATAGAATTCTGTTGGGACGGATTGTGTGGTGCGTTTTCCAGCCCTCGGTTCATATGGATTGAGCACGCGGTCTCCGGTCGGTCATGAACAGCCCGGTATGCCAAAGGCTGACTAAGCATCTAACAGAGTGTGGAGTGCACCAATTGAAAGCCACTTTTCAAAATATTCTTTCTTTCTTTTGTCCACCTCCTCCTTGTTCTTTTCCTTTACAACAGTCAACTTTATATTTTATTTCTGCGTTCCTTTTTTTACGCGCTAGGATCGGTCCAAGCCATGGCGTCAAGATGTGATATATGATATATGCTGTGACTGCCTCGAGGCAAATTTCCTTACCTGGTGGTCTGCAACCTCGTTGCCTTCGGCCATCTTCATCTTGTTTGTGTAACGCAAGCCACGTTGGAAACGCGCGTTTGCCATTCTCGTGCGTACTTCAATTCACACCCGACTCCGCTTCTTTGGTTCTATCTTTTGCTCTCCAGAGTCCCTCCCCGTTCCCTTTCTTTCCACTACCACTTACGCATTCTCCTCCCGATGTCGACGCAATCGCCTCCTCTTATTAGAATGCCTACAAACGTTTCGTCACAAGGTGTGTATCACTTTTTTTCTTTGTTATTCATTATGGATCGATGGCGCACCGAGTCCTGTCGTGTGTTCTCGTCTCATAGTCTCGATTTCATTCATCTTCCTTCTACAACCTGTACGATCGTACTTTCCTACCTCTACGACCCATTCAATTTCCGTTCGCTACACAGACCAGGTCTTTTTTCCGTAGTTTTTTTTTTCGTGCTTGTGGCACACCGGTGTAGTCTTCATGCCTCTTACCGGTCATGGGCTGTCAATTTCTTGCCTTGTGCTGCTCCAAATCTCCTTCGTAATCGGGTGCTGATCCCACTTTTTTTGTTTAGGGCTGAGCTCCTCTCCCCGCGAAAATTCTCCATCACCCACGTTCCGTGAACGTCAGAAGGCTGCCCGTGGCCAATCGACTTCTTCTTTCCAGGGCTCATATAATGGACAACCCAGCCCCACGGCTTCTACCACATCGTTTCATCAGAGGCGCTCCCCTCCGCTTGCTGCGCAAACCGTGCCTGGTCAGATTCGCCGCGCAACCTCCCCCTTATACCATAGCACTAGCCGGGATGGTAGCCCGGAACCTCCCCCAGCTCCCATCCATTCCGCAAGTCAGCAAAGTATCCTTCATCAAATGACTCCGCAGCAGGCCCACTCTCGTAGTCAATCCGACCTACTGCAACATTCCACCAATCAGATGACCCCTGCCTTAGGCTTTGCGCGACCTGTACCACGTTCCGCTCAACCACCATTCATGTCTCTAGAACCCTTTCAAATGACTCCTGAGCTGATCGCGGAAATCGACCAAGCCCATTCCATGCATTCAATGGGTGCGGGCATGTCGGGAGTGGCATATGCTGGAGGGGCAACTTCAGGCCCTGTCTCTAGGTCTACTCAGCTTGAACCCAGCTCTCTCCCTAAGGAATCCACTCTCGAGCGTGCCCGTAGTGGAGAGCGTCCGAGCCCCCGTGAGTTAGGAGGAGGGCCCCCTGGGGTGCAGCGTCGCGATACTACCTCACGTGACAAGGACCGCGAAACCTGGGAGCTCCACCGTCGCGGGAGCATGAAGCGTGATCCCCCGCAAGGGATTCCCGCCCAACAGCCCTCTCCGAAACTCGAAGTCCCACGCACAGACTCTCCAAAATATATTCCTTCGCTCAGCGCCCCCAGCGATCACTCTGCTTCTTACAACCCCGGTGATCGCGAACTTCGATCTGCTCAGGCTGCAGCCCTTCCGCCGAGCCCTCCCGCCCCCCGTCAGAATGTGCCATATACGGAACCACTGCGCTCAACGCCTCCCTCAGTAGCTAAACTTGCAACACAGTCACCAACGGGCCTCTCTGTCAAGGCACGGACCCCTGATAAGTCCCTGCCAGTCCAAGAGGAACCCGAAGAGGACGGTGCCGATGAACAGAATGACAATCAGGAGCAAGAGCGCGACCGATGGACCCCTGGCGGGAATGGGTACGGGCGGCCCGCCCATAGGCACGAACAGGAAGTGCGTGACAATGGGCGCCAGCATCACACTACTTCGTCCCCTACACCCTCATCGGACCTTCTTCCCGAAGGGTATGATTCCCGCTACGACGCGCGTCACGAGCGCAACGGCCGTGAAAATCATGCTCCAGTTCAACGAAAGAACTCGGACGAAGCGAAGCAGAAGCACGATGGTGATGATGAGGAGCGTGCGCAGAATTCTGGTCGCACTCAGTCCCAGGACGAGGAGAGCTACACACCGCGGTCTCCATCCGCGAGCTTGCCTCCTGAACGCAGCTTCGGGGCCCGTGATTCGCCTGTACATACACAACAACAGCAGCAGCAGCAGCAGCAACAACAACGACATCAGGTCCCACGTATCCGGAGCCGAAACGGCGCCATGGACGGACTTGGCCTGCGCACATTCGATGCGACAACCTTCGAAAATACGCTAGAACAGCTCATGTCGCTCCCACCGGAACAGAATCCCCGATCGTATTCGACTACGCAGATCAACTCTCCCCGTCACATTACCTCGCCTCACCAAATACATTCGCCAAGTCATGAGGAGCACGATCATTTCCTGGACGACCCCGCTGCAGCATACTATCATGGTTACCCTCACTCTCCTATGGCAACACATTCCCGTCCGGGTGCACCTATTCCACCTACTCCTCACAGCCACACCTGCGGCGCCGTCCCCTTCGCCTCTCATCTCGGGAATGGGCCGCGTGAATGGCATGAAGCCCGTTCTTCCACCTTATAGCCCCGCCCCGCCCGTGGGCTCGCCGTACCCATATCCGTTTGGACATATACGTCGTGGGCAGAGCTATACTGGCTCGTACAACGGAACTGTGGATCTTTCGCAGATGGATCCCAACGTCGTCCGTGAACAGCTTGCT
This sequence comes from Lactarius psammicola, assembly GCA_025769895.1. Lineage (NCBI taxonomy): Eukaryota > Fungi > Basidiomycota > Agaricomycetes > Russulales > Russulaceae > Lactarius > Lactarius psammicola. The sequence continues at coordinate 58,569 of WTXK01000043.1, read as the reverse complement.
CTACAGATGCAGATTTATGCGCTCAATAATGGGGGTATGGTTTCTGACTCGACGCTCTCTCCATCTTCGACGCCGTTCCCGGGGCCGCAATACAACCCCTGGACGTTCCTACAGACCAGCAATGCGTTTGGCGGGAGACGTGGGGGCATGGCAGACTCTACGGCGAGTATGCGTTCGAGCCCGAGTCACCAACCCGTCCCATTACCACCCCTTAGTCGAGGAAATCGCGGACTGCGCCACCGTGAGCGTTCTCAGGACTTGCGTCGGCGGGCGAAAGTTCGTCCGCCGCCGCGTGTCGAGAGTACACAGCCACGGGACACGAGTCCCGAACTGTCATCGGGTGAGGAGACTGCCGGTGAATCTAAGGTGGGCGAGCATCAAACTGAGCCACGACATTTTGCGCCCCGGCCGGCGCGCTGGGACGAAAGTGCAGACGATGAGGACGAGGCGGAAGTAGATGATGGAGAGTGGATTGATGAGGATGTAGGGATCGAAGGTGTCGCAGATGACTTGCTGCAGCTCGAATTCCATACCGACTATGTTGGCAATCCTGAGAAGCGTCGCCGAAGGTGGAAGCTCCGCTGGGAAGCCCTGCTTCGTGCTGTGAGTGCCCTAGTTGCGTTCGTTCCGTGATCATTTAGGCAGGTCTGACCCCGTTATCGGGCTTGATGCCGCATCACAGTTCCATGCACTTGATCGCGAGACAGATACCACCCTCGTGTTGTTGGCGGCGCCTTCTCATACAGGCAAGCTCCATTCCGTCGCGTCGCGGGCAGTTCGCCGCGACAGCTCCCTCATCGAGTCGACCGACATGATGAACATGCGCTCTGCCTTCGCCGAAATGGCCGCTCGCCGGCGCGCCTCGCGCTCGTCATCGCTACTCGAGCAACTTTCGCGGGCCTCTTCGTCGTCGCGCGATGGATCCCCCTCGAGCAGCAGTGACGCACGCGAGGAAGACCTCCGTCGTGCGCTGGACACCGCCATCGGTAGCTTGCACGCCCTCGGGAGTCTTTACGAACGGCGAGAGATGCGCTGGATCGAGGAGAAACACAGGCTCGACGAGGACAAGGAGAAGGTCCAGCTGCTACTCAAACAGGTGCTCGGCGTTGGCGTCGTCGGCAATCTCGTCGACACTGCACTATAGGCGGCCCTCTACTGCCACCGCATATTGACTCTGATTTTACTTTTACTTTTTACTTCTTTTTTGGTCTTGTTTATCACGACTTGGCGTTGCTAGAGGGTTGCCCTATCACCCTTGCGTCTCCATGTATAATGTACTTAAAAATGACCGTCACGAAATGTACACTTACGAACGGCCCCTTGCGATAGAGTATCTAGTTGATCAGGAAAGTTCCATTCAGTGATGTGCGTGTGTCTGGATCAAATCAAAATCGATAATCGCATGACAAATTTACTTTGCAGAGACGCGCGCCGGGAAGCTGGAATGGATCGACAGCGTCGTCCCTTGGCAACTTCAACTTACTATAGTGCCTCTTGTCATCTGGTGCGCGTTACACGGCTGATGGTCGAAGTACGGCTACGAAGAAATGTCCACCCGTCTGAGCCCTTCGATTACTCAGTAGCCCAGCTATTAAGATGTCACAAGTTCTTATCAGATCAACCAACTTATCCGACCGCCGATTACGTGGCCCGCCACAACTTACAACCGACGGAGCCGTGAACTCCTTGTTACCTTCCGTTCTGGGAGCATAATTCCCACTTTGTCGATATCTCTCACAGTGTCCTCATGATCATGTAACTTACGTCGTTGCACTGCCCAATGACAGTGTTCTCTTCGGTGGTTCGTGTCCACGGTCTGGCGACTCGGAGCCTTGGGGATGGCTCGCGGATCAAGTAATGGTGATTGGCGGGAGTTGTGGGAAGTGGCGTTTTGCTCCATTCGTTGACCTCTTAGCTCTCTGGTCGTATGTTTGCTCCAGTATCTCGGATTTTTATTTTTATTTTGCCGCTGATTAGCGTGCTGGACTTCTTGTCCTTGATCCTCTTGCCGGGCATTCGGCATAGGCTGGCAATCGAGTGGGAAATGTTGTATACTACTCTCGGTTTGGTGCTGTAAGCTGGGCATTGCATGATGTCTGCACGTTTGGACCTGTGCAGATGATATGCGTTTTACTAGGAAATGCTCTGTCCTAATTTGAAGCTGTGGAGTATCCGAGTCATACATGCGTAAGCTAGTTCTAATCGTCAGAGCAAACAGAGGGTCAGAGTCAGACAGGAAAAGGATAACGACCCCACGATCATTCTCTTTGGTTCTGAATTGTGCTAGGCTAGCGGCTCGGGATATCAAAGTCATGCATAACACAACTACGACGGAAAGTACAAAGCATCGTAAGGCATTCAACCAAAAACCCTTCTCCCTCGGCCTCTCCGCCACCTCAGTGTGCAATGCGACAAAGATGTCTGTCACTGCTTCCCGTAGGTTGAGGACCTTTGCAAAGATTGCACGGCGTCTACTATCGAGTTTATCTAGGAATAATGAAAGGTAGATGTAGGTTATGTCACAAACGGCGATCCAGAAACTCGCAAATGCGTCTAGTTGGATTACGCATCTCCGGAACTGTACACGGGGATCACAGCTGCGTTTGGAGAAGACAAGGCCGAACTTGTCATGTAATCGGAGACCGGTGTCTTCAACGCCCCCATATGGAGCAGCCATGGAGGTATTGCCATACTCGTTAGCCTGGGGTCCAGAAATGGTATCCCCCTGGGACAGTGGGGACGGATAAAGTTATTGCTGAGGCTGAGGGAAGAAATGCGGGGACAGAAAGCACACTGTCATCAGATTGAGACGTAGGAAGGTCTAAAGACGGCTGCCCGCCCGCAGTAAGTATCGTGCCAAGATCCAGAGCAAGATTAGATGTAGGCGGAATGACTGGTACATCAGGAGCATTGCGCAAGTTTTGAGGGGCGGAGTAGGGCATTGTTTCAGTAGTCATATCGGTGCTCCCTCGTGTTGCACTACCCGTGGCCGGATACATTGGGATGACGGGTGTGTAATAGCTCTCAATGGGGGATTCTGGCATAGGAGACACGGTTGCAAAAGGTTGGTGTTCTGGGTCATTGTCGTTGGTCTGGGCACTTTGGGAAGTATCACTAGGGGACACAGGGGGGATGACAGGGTTTTGCGGCACGGAATAGTACAGTGGCCAACCGTATCCTGGTTGTGGGCTGCTATAATATGCGTATGATGTGGGGAGCGACAGATCACTGGCACTAGACGTGGCGGACAGGGGAACAATGGCGTCATCAATCGCATCGGATGTTTCTTGAACCTGTGGTGTATGTGGTGCACTAAGCCAGGAGTGACCAGAGACTCTGCACGCGGGGTAAGAAGACGGTGAAGATAAAACATGTTCATCATCGGTGGTGGAGGCAGAGAATGCTGTCGGGGCGGAATCGGTGTCTTGATGTAAAGTGATGTAAGCCCGGCGGATAGTTTTTAGGACTATGATATAATGGGATCCAGTCCGGTTATTCTTCGACGTCGTTGCTCTTGAGACGATCCAGTTCCATAGGTCGCAGAAATCGTGCTGTAGAGTAGGAAGAGTGTTTTTGATGTCAAACTCGGAAACTAATTCGAGGGTCTTCCGTAACGTTGTAAGGTCTCCGGGCCAACGAATCCGGTCGTCAGCATGAATAATGTTTCTAAGAATGTGGATGCAATTTGCGAGTAATATGCTGTCACCACGCGCGAGATAGCTCTTCAGGACGTGTCTCGAGATGTCCATGTTGTTGGTAGCAAGTCTGAACCAACGCTCGTCGTGCTCTTCGACTCTTGGTAGAATGACGGAGACCATGATTCGTAAATAATAGGCAGTGTCTGTATCATGGTGGTTTGCCCTCCCGAGCCAGAGCCCAAATTCGACAGAGCTTAGCAGACCATCCCATTCTGCGTCGATAAAACGATGGAAAAACTGGGGGATTGTACCAAAGGGTGCCACGTCCATCGCCTCCCTACAAATGTCGAGCCGCCGTTGCTTCATGTCTTGAGTGATCAAATTGGATGTCAATGTGCGGTGCACAAAACCTATGAGAGCTTCTGTCATCTTCTCGGCATTCGGTTTGATGCAACTGCCCGGATCGCTGAGAACTTTAGAGTTACAGAAACCAGGAATTCCCGCAAAAAACCGCTCCAGTTCTTGATCGTCATCCGAAGAATTGAGAGTCCACATCAAAACACGCCCGTCGATTTCGGATGACGAACTGAGCGCGAGGCCTTCTGCTGTCTTTGCAAGGCCATCTACGAACCACTTGTGATAGCGTTTGCTCCCTGCTTCGAAGAATTCCTTGGTTTTACGACCGAAGGAAGTCAACCGACTCAACCCCGCAAGCCACCTAAGAGCTTGGAAGACTACAGTTAGCATGCCAGTGGCTAGGAACCATGCTGAGGACGATGGAGGAGCATAGTAGGGGCTGTCGTATCGGAACAGTGGCACAAACGTGATGGATACATATATTGCTGTGCAGAGACCGACCCACCCAACGAAGACGCTGAAGACAGTGTGATTGATATTGACCAAGAACACAAGAAGGCCGGAGAAGAAGAGGAAAAGGGAAAGATGCAGGAGGGTGGGTAACGCTTCCACCGCCCATGGAAGATGAAACTTGTCTATGCCCTCATAGAAAAATGCGCGAATCCGACCACGCCTATGTGGGCTGTACCGTGGCTGGGTAATCTTAATATATCGACGAGCCCACTGTTGCAGCAATGTCGCCAGCAAGGCACACGTAAGGCTGATAGCCAAGCTCGGGAACCAGAGCGAATTGACCCACACGGCATAACGAGGCGGGGAGAACGGGGGTGGATTGGTAAGCGTAAGAGGGATGGAGACGTTAGACCTATTTGGGTCGGCAAGGAGCTGGTAGATACTCTGGAGATAGAACGCTGATGTGTCTTGCGAATTCGGCCGAAGGTCCCGTATTGACAACGCAGTTAAGGTCGCGACTGCAGCGGAGAACAGACCAGTCTACAAACGTCCAAATTGAGGTCGTATTGAAAGCGACATATCTAGAGCAATAGAGGAACTCACAAAGACAAGGATCCCGTCTGCGTCTGCCTTCCAGCTCTCTGCCATCTTTTTGTCTTCTTCTCCGGCCATCTCATTATACATGGTGAAAAGATGGCCCGAACCATCGGAAAAGTTGGACTCTCCCTGCGACATCTGATTTTGGGCAGACTGGGGAGGGTCACCGATACCTAGTATACATACGGTTACACTGGCGATACTATGACCAAATGGGGGGCAACCGTACTTGGGCCAGCGTTAGCCTCCTCCTCTGGTACATTCTCGATGTTGATGGCCTCGTGTGGGTGTTGAGACATCATGTGTAAATTCCTGTGGGGTGAGGACAGAGGTTAAGAGGAAATTAAGAGGAGATTTACACCCGGGTGTAGCAAAGCGGAGTGTGGGGAACTGCAAGGGAGACGTCGAGCGCCATGACGTGCCTTTCAATTGTATGTGCTCGAATGGCCGACGCTTTTAGCTGACGAGACCATTCATCAAACAATAGCCATCGTACTTGATGGGACGAATGAACCTGTCAATTTGCGAACGTGTGCATTCCAATGCCGACGTTCCGATCAAGATTTCGAAGTGATTTCGAGCATGTCAGCGCCGGGACGTTAGAACCCTTGTTAAAACCACAGAATTGTGGTGTGAGTTGGTTCGAATACCTAATGATAGAACACGGGGTCGACAGTCTACTAGTATGATGCAGTGATTATAAAATGTAAGCAAATTATGACAGACATCAAGTTCCTTTCTCGCATCTACAGTGAAGAGTCAGTCCTTTATCGTACTCCTGGCAGTCCGAGGACTGGCCCAAAAAAGAAAGTTGACCCGATGACAGAAAGGGAATAAGTGCTTGTATCCACCGCTCTGCGACGTCGACGGTCGGACCAACCTAAATTATGGCGTCCCTATGGTGGGTGGTGCATCTGCGCTCAATGGCTGCTCCTGGTCGGCCTGCTCCGGTGCTGGCTGAGGAACTGCCGGATTAGCAGAAGTAGTATCAACACCCCCTGAGCCCACTGAATCCGCAGCTCGCAGAGCCTCGGCGATGGGCCGCAGCATGCTCATGAGCTGGACAACGGGCGGCATCACGTCGGCGTCCATGACCCGGCGTTTGAAGCGCGGTGGCTCGCTCCCGCTCACCATGACCGACTCCCAGCGGATATCGGGCGCTGGGCGACCTGCGAGGTCCTCCGCCTCCGCCCAGAGCGCGAGGAATGCGGCGCGCAGGGGCCGCTCCGGCAGTGCGTCGTGCGGCGTCTTCGAGATGAGCCGTGGTAGTGTCTCCCAAACGGCGCGGAAGCTCGCCGGCGCAACATCCTCCGCGCGCAAGTGCGGCAGCAAGCCAGCGAGCAGGCCGTGCAGGACGAGCAGGTGGCACCCTGCGAGCGAGTGTAGCGCAGTACCGTCCTGCGGCCACGGCGCGGCGACGAGCTCCGCGAGTACCGTGGCGTGCTCGCGGGGCGTCTGCGCTGGCGCCGGCTCCTGCGCCCCGCCAGCGAAGATCGCGCGTAGGTACGCGCGTGCGGCCAAAGCCCCCGTGGCGACAGCGTTGATCGCGACGACCGGGTCCTCGTCGCGCTTAAGCGAGTTAACTGCGCGCCACGTCTGGAAGCCGAACATGCTGTAGGAGAACGAGGAGAAGTAGACGCCTGTGAGGAAGCGGGCGGTGTCGAGGCATATGATGGAGCGGCGGCGGCGGACGAGCTCGCTGGCGCTGCGATAGCCCTCAGGGATGCAAGTCATGAGGAGGCGCTCGAGCTGTCGCCCAAATGGGCTGGGTCTCCGGGAGTAGATCAAGTCTTCAACGATCGTGAGCGCACTCTTGCTTGTTCCGGAAGTGACGTATCCAGGGATACCCTCGACGAACGCCTCGATCTCGTCGTCATCGTCGACGGTCGCGACAGTCCACAATAGCGCGCGCCCTTCGATCTCCTCCTGAAGTGCGCGAATTGCGTCGGACATAGACCACAGGGACGACTGAACGAAAATATGGAAGCGCATGTACACCCGGTCGAATTTGTCGTTGTGCACGAGCCGACTCATGCCAGCTAACGCGAGGAGCACCGGTGCGGTGGGGGAAAAGAGGAGCCACTTGAGCGCGTCGCGGCTGAAGGGGGTGCGGTAAGGGCAGTTGGGGCGGACGTTCGGGATGAAGGTAAGGAGAAGGTAGATGGCGCCGAAGAACACGACGATGCCAAACATGACGCGCGCGACGACGCCATCGATGGAGAAGAGAAAGTCGACGAGCCCTGCGAAGAAGAGAAACACAGAGACGTGGAGAAGTGCCGGTACGGCCTCGACCGCCTGTGACAGGCGGAACTTTTGCACGCCCTCGAAGAGGTACGCCCGTGTGCGCGCGCGCTTGTGCAGCGCGGTCTGGGACTGAGCAAGCTGCAGGTAGCGTCGGGCCCACTGCTGCATGAGCGTCGCGGCGAGTGCGCATATCAAGCTCAGAGTGAGGCTAAGGAACCAGAGAATGTTGACACGGATGGCAGAAGCGGCCGGGCGGAAGGACGCGTCGCTGAAGGGCGGTGGTGTCGGGATCTGGGTGCCGTTCGAGAGGGCAGAGATCTGCTGCGATATCTGGCTCAGCAACAGCACAGTCGCGGCACTAGGATCGGATGACAGTTGCTTATAGCTCTCGATGATGAACGCAGCTACGGTTGCGGCGAACAGACCGGTCTAGACGAAGTCTAAGGAAGAGGGAGAGGGAGATAAATCAATTGGTAGGGAACATACGAAGATCAGGATGCCCTCCGCGTCTCCCTTCCAATTCTCCGCGAGTGCCGTATCTTGCTTGTCTGCTTCGTTAAGGTAGACGGACCACACCTTACCCGCCGTATTGCTGTATTCGGCGCCTGTAATTAAATGATTATTCTGTCAAGAGAGGTGGTGCATCTGGAGAGGGACAGACCACCCCTGGATCCTACTCTTCCGAGACCAGCTGCCCATAACGCAGTTCAGTACGTCTGCTATATGGCGGTGCACAAGAGTAGTAATGATCACAGACCTCCATTGCCTAGTTCTACATCCCCAGTAGCATTCATTCTCGGGTTCAGTGAAAACTTCAAAAGGGTATTGCGGGAAACGTGTGACGTTAAAGTTACGAGCGGGGCAGTTAACACCCCCCGTCCTCGAGGAGGACGTCGTGTGCGCGTGCGGAATTGAAACTGCTCTTGCCCACGTTCAACCCCTAACACGTGATTCGAACCAGATCTTTCAATGAAACCAGCTTAGACATAAAATTTGCACAAAACTAAGTCAACTTTGGGTCTATCATGGGAGACAACAGCAGAGGGTAACTTCGCCAGTGCTCGTACACACTACTAGTAAAGCCATAGCCTGCTGTGCACCTTTCTATCCTCCGAATCGATATTCTCTGGCTCTCCCTCGGCTTTTCCTATATCATCCTTTGCCCAACGTGCGAATCAAATTGGCTACGTGATATCACCGTAACTGGAAACATTATCTACTGGCCCGTATATATCGCCATAATGCATACACAATGGCGCGCAAGATGGCGCATGTCTCTGTGCGCGGTTACTATCCTCAAACATGTCACGGTGCCAGTCGCTGGGGACCGGTCCGACCGAGACGGGAGTGCGCCGGGCTAGTAGTTCTTTGTGTTTGAGGCACCTAAGTTCTTGTTTTTTTGAATCCATTAGAGTGCACCATGGGGTAAATAACCCTATGTGGCACTTTTGCAATACGTCCCCCACCTATCCCACCTGCTTCCCACCGTGCAATATATACAGTTACTCATTAGAATACCTCCCCGCTCTGGGTAGAAACGGCTTTGAGAACGTCAAGTGTTGGGCATATCGAGGCACATGTTATGCCAGGAGGAACCCGACCGCCTGCGCGGAAATGTCGAAGAATCCGCGACCTTCAGGACTGCACAAACAAAAAGTAAGAATAGGTCGGCTATCGGAGGAAGAGCAGAGAAATGTTATTGGACGAGGATACATGGGAAATAGGCAGTAAACATAGAGAAGTGCTACATAGGGTTCTGTACCCCAAGGTGCACGCTAATGCAATCAAAAAAATAAAAATAGGTCAGGTCAGGACCGTGAACCAACTTGGAGAGGCCGATATACTTGTCCCCAAGGTTCTAGAGGAAGGTAGACACCGCGTTTGCCTGGTAGCCCTAGCGTAGAAAGTAGCCCGAGAAGCCGCCTCCGGAGAAGCTCGCCGCGAACTCGGGGCTGTCACTCTCCGTGCCGCCAACGCTAGTGAACCACGGACCTACGAAAGCATGGCGGTCTGGTGAGTGACTTGTACTTACGCCTGTGTGCTGCTTGCAAGCAAAAAAAACAAACCATACGTACAAGTTTGTGGGGAAGGCGGGGAAGAACTGGGCAGAGGGATGTCCGGAGCTGTCCCGTACCGAGCAGTCCCCGTGGCCGACGGCCCAGTCACCGCTCGCGAAGAGGGTGCTTACGCCGGGCGCACCAAGCTGAGCGAATAGTCGGCACACGCTCACCATATAATTTGGCGGCATGTTCTACTCGAAGCTGCTGTACGACGTGTTGATTGTCTGCGAGTGCAATAACATGGCGGAGCCAGCGGATATATGGGTCATCTGTTAATGAATGTGGCTTTCCGCTTGTGCTGTAGTAGATGTGCTGGGTCCGGTACGCTATCCTCTGTGTATCGAATGTCGAGTTCCCCTCGATGCTACGTTTTCTCGGACTATACCCGCCGCCGTTGATCTGCTCGACAGTGTACGTTGCGTCGGCTCCGTCTGTGCGGCATTCCTCCATGAAAGTCCGCAAGTCCTGCAGGCTCAGGTGCTGCGCTACATAGCCTCCAATCCCCGGCATGCTTTGGTCCGCCGCCGCGGGAACGTAGCTCACCGTTATTTTGTACAGCCCGCGCAGGTACGACGGCGTGACATCATATTCTTCGCGACTCTAGAGTACCGTCACGAGCTCGCCCGGGTCCACCTTCTCCCGTGCCTCAACTGCCGCACTGGGGCGCATCTGCGGTCTCATTCCTTCCGTGAGCGGAGGGCCGAAGTAAGTCGTCCGCACGACCGTTTGTATGCGGCCATACAGGGCCTCTGGGAGCGAGTGACTAATCGTGCGGAGAACGGTGCCGTTCGTCTTGATAGTCTCTCTGATAGAACGAGTTCGTGCGGCCCTTTCAAGTTAAGAGGGCTTGCTTCTGGGACGCTGAAAGCTCGGGACAGGGGAGTTGTCAAAATGGAGGTACTGTAGAAGCAAATCCCGGGTCCCAACAAGAATAAAAAATAAAAAAGATCGGTGCTTGCCAAAATCGAAATCATTGATGTAGATTAATATCATTAGTTTATCGGAATATGCACCCCCATGGTGCGTGAACCGATGTTGAGTGGATACACCCTTGGCATGTCATCTGCGAAGGATGGGTTGTCGAGCATTGATACATCACGGGGTGCATCAACATATACCTTGGCTTCAGTTTCAGCACTGTCGGGAAGTGTTTGGAGATGTTTCTCAGTTTGCGTGGTTGTTGCGGGCCAGGTGAGTCGGTGTAGGAGCAGGTGTGGAGGCGATTGTATTGCATGTTGGAAACTTTGAGAAGTAACTGTGCTAGATTTGACCCCCAGAGGTTCAGAGCTGTGGAAAATAACATACTTCTCAAAGCTTTCAAAATGCAAAACACAAACTGCTTTCACGCCGACTCATCTGGTTCGTGGTGGAGGCGGCGCCACGGTCCGTAGGGGCATCTCGCTTATGTAATATACCAAACTGGGTCGCCTCGTGTTACGTCGAGCGCTGCGCTCGCTCGTCGTCATTAACGTGTTACACCCCAAAAAAACAAGGGAGGTGTACTGGGTTAAACTGTGACAGTTTGGGATTCGATGTTACAAACGGATGTGATACGGGATAAAATTCAGCAGTGACTTCAAGAGTGACTCCGCACCGTAGTATTCGCCTGGGTAATCCTCCAAAGACACCCCGATATCATCACGCTGGAATTGTTTCGTACTCTGTGAATGCCGCAATGACGGGGACTTCAATTCGAATCGTTTCGGTATACAGTCACTAGGGTTTATAATGACGCACCGCTCTGATCAGGGTAGATATCCTATTTCAAGGACATCTGCCCTGACCAGAACGGCGTCGGTTGTCCATTGGGTGGACGTCATGAAAAACGTATCCGCCGTGATCTGTGAGGACGAGCTCATGATCGATGTGGTGCTCACCAAGGTTCAGGAATAGCCGAGCATAATACTGCCATCGCTAACGTTCAAGGAACGGGTCAAGTTGAACTCCTTGCGATCGATGAGACTAAACTGGCACGATTCGCACAATCTTTAAACCACATACCTGCTCTTAGTAGTCTTGTCAGCATTCGCTTCTCCCAGTAATCCGACTCTGGAGTTGACGAGGGGGCTGCTGCGTATCCATCGCAACAACGAAGTTTGGGGAAGTTGCCGGTGGAAGGTGAGATTGTGCCGCACCTTCGTTCATATCCAGACATCATATTTAGACGCCCCGAATCTCAGACTACAATGGGCAGGCGCTTAACGATGTATGCAAGGTAAATGCCAGACGTCAGCATGCAAGGATTTGGCCTCAGAGTCGAGGCTGCTGTTGGCGACACGGCGTAATACACGCTGTGTAATATACACATCGATGAGGTGATAGTGTGCTACAGAAATTCCTCCACGTTAAGCAAAGAGACGCTTTGTATATCTGTTGAAGAGGGTAACAAGTCAGGGTTCTTCATACGCCGGGAGGGTGCGAGGTTGGACTTACGAGTTCAGCCCATGCACGCCGCCCTCGACCTGGGCGCTCGCCGTGCGCAATTCAAACCTTACGCGTCCCGCGCCAACGCCGTCCTGCAGCTCCCCGACGCTCTTCACGCCGATATCCTGCAACGAATGCTGGAGCCCCGCATGGAGGTACGGCAGAAAGTCCTTGACGCTCCCCTTGTCCTGTACGTCGCCAGACACGCCCTGAGCGACCTTCACCGTGGACGCCTCGGAGAAGTACCGCGTCGTCGCCGCGTTCTCGCGCACGTGGCCCCCCGCCTGCGCCTTGCTTGGCGGCGTCGGGTACTTCCCTGGCTTCGTCGTCGTCCCACTGGCCTTGGCGCCGACCGTCGTTGCGCCAACACTAGGGCCACCGGGCTTGCCCTGCTCCATCGCCTCGATAGAGCCCATCCCGCGGTACGCCTTGACGCGCTTGCCCTCGTGGTAAAAATACTCGCCCGGCGCCTCCGTCGTGCCCGCAAGCAGGCCGCCCATCATCACCGCGCCCGCGCCGAGAGCGAGCGCCTTGATGACGTGCCCGACATTCGAGATGCCGCCGTCAGCGATGACGGGCACGCCAAAGCGGGAGGCAAACTCGGACACCGCGTAGACGGCCGAGGCTTGCGGGCGCCCGACGGCCATGACCTCCTGCGTGATGCAGATGGACCCCGAGCCCATGCCGACGCGGAGCCCATCGGCGCCGGCGGCAATCAGCGTCGCTGCCTGCTCGCGTGTCACAACGTTGCCTGCGATGACCTCGAGTGTCGGGTACGTTCCCTTGATCCACTTGATCATATCCACCTGGAAGACCGAGTTGCCCTGGGATGAATCGATGATCGCGATATCCAGACCGGCGTTGACGAGCAATGCGAGGCGATCTCTGTCGGCGGGGCGCGTGCCGATCGCCGCGGCCGCATAGAGCTGCTTGCTTTCGGGAAGCTTGGAAGCAAGAGGGTATGTCTGGTTTTTGAGAAGATCCGAGCGTGCCAGAAGGGAGATGAGGCGCTTTTGAGAGTCGATGATGGGGAGTTTTCCCTTTTTGGAGTCACGAAGGATGTCGTTGGCCGCGGATAGGGTAACGCCCTCCGCAGCCGTTACAAGATCGGTAGTCATGACATCGGCGAGACGGGTGTCCCGAGGCTGGAACTGGACATCGCGAGAGGTGACGATTCCAACCAGCGTGCCTCCTAGCGCGCCTGTGTCTACATGACAAACAAAGTCAGTAGGGCTTGATGAACACGAACGAACGCCAGAAGTAAAGAATCAGTGAATCCGTGCGTTATCTCCCCATTTCACACGTGTGTACGTGTTAGTGCGGCAGAACGAAGGTATAAAAAGAATTCATCACGAACAATTGAATGGGGAAAACAAAAACTAACCAGTGATCGGAATACCAGCAGAAACCTAGTCGGGCCTTCACGTCCAGTACGTCCTCGACGTAATGGTCAGGAGACAGTACCACAGGATCCGTAATAAAGCCGTTCTCGTGCCGCTTTACAGCACGGACCATATCAGCTTGCGCTGTCGCAGACTGGTTGTGGTGAATAACACCGATGCCTCCAAGTAACTAACCGTTGGTAGAGAAAATACGTGAGCGCATAGGTGGATGGATGTCGCGGGAAATACGTACCGCCATTGCAATTGCCATTTCTACCTCGGTGACGGTATCCATAGGACTACTCACGAACGGAGTCTTGAGCACGACGTTGCGAGTAATGCGGCTTTCGGTGGTGACCTCATGGGCGGAGAAATCGATCTTTCCGGGGAGCATGAGGAAATCATTATAGGTGAGGCCGCCGTGAACGGTCGAATCCATGAGCTCTTTGACAGACAATCCATCGTAGTTGGGGTATTTTTTCAGTTCCTCGAACGCAGAGGACGGGTCAAGGAAAGTTTGAGAGCCCGGGGACATGCTGGAAGTGTATAGAGAGGTCGTGTGAGGTGATAACGGGCAAGATTGCGTTGTTGCCTAATTTATACTGCCTGTACTCAAAGTCAGACCAATATTTAAGAAAAGCAAAGAGTCGAACGTACGCTCGAGGGCCGAGTCGGACAAAGTTCGGCGTTCAGATCCCTCTTCCACGTGATGCTCATCGGATAGCACGTGATAGAGACGCGACATATCTCGTGACATGACCTTCCAAATTTAAGACATCAAAACTCTGCTTTCGACTCTGCAACAAACTTCTATACACACAGCCTATTCGACCTTCTCTTTTTCAAGTTCTATTCCCTCTCTCGCCGGACATGGGTCTCTTTCACGTTGCCGCCTCATGTCTACGTTATTTCCTGCACCTTCTTCTAGCCCTTCTCGACGATGACGAATCTTCTCGAGGCCCACTGCTCGGAGGCTACCCGCCAGCCGCCGTGGAGATGGTACCTGTGCAGAATCCTGTTTGCCGCCAATCTGAGCCTCTAGGTCCGCTTCCCTCGAGTGGCAGCAGAGGATCTTACGCCCCCTCAAATCTTGCAGGCCCGTTCTCAATGCTCGAATCTCAGTACGCCCGTCGTGGAGGATCCATTTCGAACGCCGAGTCTCTCCCTAATAGGTTCCCTTCCAAGCAACGGCCATACCTGGGCAAGTCGAGCTACGGAGAGGCACGTCGTATCGAGCCGTCGTCGTCATTTACCCTGAGAGAACCACCTTGTGACTTGCCGATTCTGCTGAACTGCGAGCTGCCTCCACAGTCGAGGAGCACTTCTATGTCTACTTCCTCACAGTCGTCTATGGTCTCTACGCCAGTCTTGCCTAGCTGGAGTCCTGCAACGCCGATGACGCCGACCCGTCAGCCAACCCGCAAAGTGCCTGCAGGAGGTGGCAAACTCATGGGCCTCGGGATTCAGATCTTGTACGACGACGACGAGAAGCCACGCCCGTTTGACGGACTGGGGCTCGTCCCATCTCGCATGAAGGAGCAGGATTCGGCGGAAGAAGAGGACCTCGGGGTGCCGTCGCGGATCCTACTCGAAGAGATATATCACACGTTCACGAGTCCGGATATATTGGCAGCTGCAGCGCCTTTTCCCACAGAAAGGGACCTGGCAGGATGACGAGAGGAGCGTCGATGACGTTTTCAAGTCTAGCGATATCGCCAAGCAGGGTCCCAATGCAGTGAGCACACCACGTAAAGTGGTGAATAAGCACGGACGGCTTTCATATGGGCTGCCAACTGCGGCGAGCGTCCGGCGTGCGCGTCGCACGCATGTGGAGGAAACAGGAGGGGGAGACGACTCGCGGTCTTCGGACTCGTCTGGGGGATCGGCGCAGAAGCCAGCATGGAGGTATTAACAAAGTCGTAGATGTGTTGTATGAAGCCTGATATGGCAATCTGATTGACCGTGCGGCGATGCGGCGGTTGCCAGGCAAGATGGCCATGGCGACGGTCACACTGAAAGGATATCCTCGGTGGGAGACTCGGGACTCGATGGCTCATTCTGGGTCGTCCGAATGCAGTGCAATCCCTGTGTTGACAATACACCTACAGTAGTTGCTAGTAACCGTACACCAGAGTCATGACTTCAGCAGTTATCAGCCCCGACTCAAAAGGTCTGTCCTTTAATCTGTCCGATTAGCACGCCACTTAATCTGCCACAACGTCCCACTCACCAGATACGACGCCTTCCCTCACCGTCACCGTCAACAGATTATCAGTCTCTTCGTCCCCCTTTCCGTCCCCTGGTTCCCCCTTTTTTCCCCCACCCATCCTCTCTCCCCATGAGTACGCCGTGATGTCGTCCACATCAAAACGCAGGTCCACAGACTCTAGAATGAACGCGGGTAGCAATGGCCACGAGTCGGCACCCCCCTCAGTCCATCAAAACCACCCTGCTGCTACCACGGTAACGGCAGCAGGCGTCGCTGTGGGAAAACCGTCCGGCGCAACAACAACAGAGTCACAAGACAGAAAACCAGCTGCTGGCGATGACAAAGAGAACAAAGGAATAGATCACCGTGGCCGCGGTGCGGATGTAACCTGTCGTAGCAACGTCAACCTCAACGGCGGCGTGGGTGCCAGTCCTCCACCCGTACCTGCTTCTACCGCTGCTCTACTATCCGAGTCAGTACTAAAGCCAGGGTCCCCTACACAGCCGCCGAGCGCGACCGTGCCACCCGGCGTGGGGTCAAACGGCGTCGTGCAAGCAGTCGACGACGACGGTGTGCCCCTCTCCGAGTCCTCGCCCACGACCCCTCTCGCAAGCAACCAAAACCCACCGACAACCATCATCCAGCCATCTTCCCCTCCCTCTACTTCTTCTTCCACCGTACCGACAGACCCAACCGACCTAAGATCCTCGCGCAACTCGCTGACCTCCTCCCGTCCTGCCCCGCCGTCTCCCGCCATCTCGCGCCGCACCTCCGCTGCGCTGTCCCGGCGCTCCTCGAGGCGCTCTCGCCCAAGCTCAACCTCGGCGTTCTCTGCAGCGCTTGCGAACCCACACGGTGAACCCGACGTCGATGCCGACCCCACTACGAGCGCCAACCTTAGCGCGCAGAGTCCGACAACGCCAACTCCAGCCCAGCCCCAGCTCCAACAGCAGCAGCAGGCGCGCAAGGCGTCCCCCCTCGTGCCCGCGGCATCGGTTCTCGTCAAGATCCGCGACTTTGCGTTCCCGGACGAGGACGTGCGCCACACTGGCGCGGGCCCTCTCACCCCGCGTCCGAACCGCCGCCTCCAGCGCCCGCTCTCCACCTGGTCCGCCTCGAGCACCTCGAGCACCAGTAGCAACGATGACGGCGACGACCCCGCCAACAGTAGCGGCGGCTCGTCGTACGGCTTCGCTGGCTGGGGCCTTGGGCGTCTCAGCTGGTTCGGCGTGCGCAGCGGCGCCGGGGCGACCGCAGACGGTGGTGGATCCGGTGGACTCGGCGGGCCGAGTCAGGGCGACTTTGAGCGCAACTTTGAGGACGCGGTCAGCCCCTCGTACGAGATCGACGATCCGTACGGGTCGCTGGATGACGACGACGATTTTGATGACTATGAAGATGATGATGGCCGAGCGGGAGACCAGGTGGGTGACGGTGAGGACGACGTTGAGCGCCCGCTGCTCCCGGGCCTGTACCGCGCGCTGTATGCGTTCGAGCCGGAGGGCACAGCAGAGATGGCGCTCGAGGAGGACCAGATTGTGCGCGTCGTCGGGCGCGGCGGTGGCGTTGGCTGGGCCATCGTTGCGCGTGGTGGCGACGAGGGCCACGCACTCGTGCCCGAGGGTTACCTCGAGCTTGTCAGCTTAGATCGGGAGCAGGTAGGAGAAGAGGATGGATGAGGACTGGGACATTCGGATGCCTTTTGCAGGCTGTACTCTTTTTTATTTTCATTCTCTCTTCTCATGTTTGTGTGTTTGTGTGTTCCGTGTATCTCTTCGCCTCGATTCAAATTCAGATTGTTTGTTCCTCGCCTGTGCGTACAGCGCTATGGGATATACATCTATTGACGCTCCTTCCTTCTGTTCGAGATAACACTCGACGTTCTAATCGGAAAAATACTCCGGCAGAATGTAGCGTAGCTTGTCCCTGTCCTCCTGCTTCTGGCGCTCAGCTCGCGGCATGATAGCGAACCGCATCGACCCGACTTCCTCTGAGAGGATGTCGCCCTGCAGCACCGCTTCGTGGAGCTCCTGGAGTATGGTCGCTGCCACATGACGCGACGTCTCCGCGTTCGCCTTCAGGGTCTTAAATACCTCAGCGGCCGTAACTACCTCCGAGTTGGGGCGCCACGAGTCATAGTCCGTCACGGTGGCGATAAGGGCATAACTACGCCACCAAAACCATCACGCATTACGCCCGGTCACACATCGAACAGCAGCAACAACGCACCTGATCTCCGCCTCGCGCGCGAGCTTCGCCTCGGGAATCACGCTCATGTTGATCAGGTCGCCCCCCCACTGACGATACATGATACTCTCAGCGCGGGTCGAGAATTGCGGGCCCTCCATGCACACGATGCACGCTTCCGTGACGAGCTTCACGCCGCGGCCTTCGTCCGCAAGCGCGCGACCCACGGGGCCAGCGAGCCAGCGCACGAGCGCGCAGCCGAACGGATCGCCAAACGCAGCATGCGCGACGACGCTGCCATCGAAGAAGCTCGCGGGGCGCACACCCTTCGTGCGATCGATGATCTGCGTCGGGAGAGCGAACGTTCCCGGTGGCATTTCCTCGCGCAGCGAGCCCACCGCGCTGAATGCGAGCACAGCACGCACGCCGAGCGACTTGAGCGCGGCGATGTTCGCGCGCGCCGGTACTGCCGACGGGCTTAGCGTGTGCCCTTTCCCGTGCCGCGCGAGGAAGGCGACGCGCGTGCCCGACGGCAGCGAGGCGATCGTGATCGGCGAGGAGGGGTGCCCCCACGGCTGCGTGGGAGTCAGAGACACGTCAAGAACGAAGATCGCGAGGCATCGATCACCCCCGCCGGACGAGGTGCCGTACCGTCTCTGGGTTTACGTGTTTTCTGAACGGGTGGTGTCAGTATTTTTACGAATCGATTGAAAAAAAAAAAAGGAAGTTGTGGTCACTCCGGCTCACACGAATGTCAGGTTGTCGAGGTCGTAGAGACCGCTACCCCCAATCACGCCAACGAGAACTACAAATCTGCTCTCAGTCACTCCCGACGGCGCTCGAATACGGCGCTCACCGTTTTCCGAAGTTGTCGACATTGTTCTCGAGCAAGTGCAAAAAATGATATCGCCGGGTGTTGGTGTATCGTTGCTTGGTCAGCAACACTCGGACTCGTCCCGTCCCGTTCCGATATAATTCCTTGCTATTACCTCGGAGTATTGGTCGTGCGAGCCATTTTCGCTTCACCTAAAAGTCTTCGACATGGCCACATTATATCGCCATTTGGGTTGTAGCGAAGGTAGTTTTCCTGTTGGGACTGGGGAACCGTTTGAGTAAAAATGGATGACTGACTTTGAGACCGCTGTCAATGATTGTCGGGACACCACGGTGACAAAGGTGCGCTGATGCCTCGAGTCTTCCGCGCTTAAATACAGCTTATGGAAGCTCACAGGAAGACGCCTTGACGAGGAAGTCCGAGGTTGTCGTCCACACCTGACGGGCGATGTGGTTGCGTGCGTGAGTCTACATCTATCCTGCAGACTCACGTAGTGAGTTTACCATCTCCCACTGGATCGGTCACTGTAAAATCAGGTCGTTTTTGCATTAAGGGAACGGTCAGCATTCTCTGTTTCGTAAAAGAAATCTGGTTGTGCGGTCTACGAATGATCGTCCGAGGAATTTGACACCATCGCAATAGTACTCCAATGAAGTTGCTTCATCACGCGTGGTCGCCCCCAAGCTCATAACCGCTCCTCCCACTATACCCGCGGTACGGGCGGGCAGTCGAAGAGGTACAAAAAAGGGAGCGCTTGCGCCCTCCGAGCATGGGACGCACCGCGCACCAAAGGGCCTGGTCGAGGAAGGTGTGCGCTATTGTGTGTGAAACAAGTGGACCCGCTTTGTCACTGATAGGGACCTCGCCTTGACAGCTGTATGGGAAATCGAAGACAATGACAAGACAAGGATCCCCTGGGGCCTCGCTGTCCCGAGCCCGCCCTACGTTTGGCCAAATCGAGGCCTCATCATCCGCGTTATCTCTTGATCTCTCCGAAACTCGCGCACAGCCTCTCGGTAATGGTTTCCGTTCCATCTTCTTCGTCTGGTTCGCCCTGGAACATTCCTCGATGACCACCGATACGGGATGTGCTTTCCCCACGCGAATTGATGGAGAACATGTTCGATAATGGCCCATAGTCCTGGGAAAGCACGAAGATTCTAGTCCTGTACAAAACCCCTGGTTGGCCGACACGGGTGAACTTACTAACGTCCAAGCTTGCTCCGGAGGAGAGGCCGACGGATACCACCACCATTAGCTCAGGGTGCGTCTACCGCAGTCGCGCAGCTTCCCTCATGACCTACGTTCTAGCTAAGCCCGAACTTCTGGCAGCACCCAGAAAACGTAGTTCGTAACGGCGGTCAATCCTACTCCTGCCGCCCACTGAGCCGACGTCGCTAATTCCGTGGCACCCGCACTTCTATTAGACTCTTCCGAGAATAGCCCGTGTGGACCGTTGACAAGCCGTGCCTTCTGGACTACTCCTCTGTCAAGTCGTTTCACATCCTCGGACTCGGGTCGCGCGACCAAGAAGATACGACACGGGACATTCTTGAACAGTTCGTCCGGGCTCTCGGAAAGAGCACAAGGTGAGAAGAGAGCGGCCTGCATGTAAGAAGACCCTGACATGTACTGCCAAGGGATGTCTACATTTCATGCACTCGGCATCATCTTGCAATGGATTGATGGTACTGTACGCAATTGTACCTTTTTCGGATGACCGAGAACCAATGTAGAGGTCACTCTTTTGGGATATACGTGCAATCGTCGCATACAGTAACTGTCTGTGCGCAGCCACTCACATGCTCACATGCGGATGAACCAATAATACGACCGAGAAGGTTTAAGAAATGAATTAGCACCACATACAGTTTTATACCCCGAGGCACGAGTTATGTTCTTTTCGAAAAATAAATTGAATTTTCAGCAGCTCGTAGCACGCAATATAGACGCCAGAGATGACGGGCGCGACAACGTACCGGTGTTATAAGCTCCGAAGGCTTGACGCCATCGTGTTCACGAATTTGACTGGTGCGGGTGGGTTACATGCGGGCCAGATAGGCACCGAGGTCGCATCTAGACGGATTTGTGACTCCTATCTCTGGGCGACGGCTGGGTGGCTCCTCTCTCTACATCTGACAAACGAAAGTCCATTTCTGGGTAGTGCGGGCCGTTTGGCGCTATGTGATGGATGGCGCGCTCCGCAATGCCCCAAGGGCCCCGCGAGCTGGAAGGTACTGTACTCGGTCAGAGTTCCCCGATACACTTCGGGGCAAGGCTCAGGGTGATCGTGCCGGGGTTCACGGTCGGCGCTCGGATCTTGCTAGTGTTCTATTGTTGTTGTTGCTGTTGCTGATTTTGCCCTGCTGTTCCCGCCTGCTGGTCTTTCCCCTTCGAGGGCGTCAAGAACGCGGGCGCATCAAAAGGGTGGCTCATGCTATACGCTTGTCGTACGATCGACTGAAGGGAGCGCAGTGGCTAGCTCCTGACGGTGCTACACGTAGCAAGAAAAAAGCAAGTACCGAGTGAGCCACAAACCCAGCTGGGGTAGTCTGTAGTATGGCCACACAGCTGAGAGCGCCCAAACTATGATGCGGCATGGCGGCTCGGCGGGTGAGTAGGGCATCGTATACGCGATAGAACTGGGTGGTCCCTCCACGACGTCTGACTGCTGGCAAGGGCTGCAGCTACGAGGATTTGAAAAGGCGCTTACTGGTATTGATCGCCAAGGACCACGTCGATCCTGTTGATCCCAGGAAGGCTATAGGGTTTAATGCGCATCATAGCAAGTTGTATTGAAACGCCACTGCTATGAATATTTGAAATTGTATAATGATTCCGGGAGCCGAACGAGAGGTCAGTTCAGGTCGGAATTCCGATTCATAGGGTCGATAGAGCCCCGAGTCGATGTGAGTTACAGTAAGGTGATTCTAGGGTGTTCCAGTCACAGTGAAGGTTCGGCCGGGTTCGATGCATTGATGCGAGAAGTGATCGTACCTAACAGTGGAGTCTAAGCCACGTGCATATGGCGTGGGTGGTAGTTGCATTCGGCACTGTTACTACTTACACTCTGATTCCACTATTGATCCTTTTTAGAATCGAATTGAACAATAATACCTAATCGCGCATGAGATGTCGACCCGTGATCATGATCAGTGGTGTTGTAGAATCACAGAAAACACAGAACATGATCGAACGACTCTACCTCGGGCCACCACACCTGGAAGCGTCCTTTCCCTATTCGGTTCGTGGATTCCTGACGTGTTCCGAATGTTGACATGCCTGCCTCGCGCCCTGACTCGCACAATTCCGCGAGACCGACGCCAAGAGGGATGGCGCTTCGTTGCCGGTCACCGAAGCCTTTGCCGAAGCCGTTATTACTCACCTCCTGACTGTGGTCACCACGACTTTGACGGAGTAGATGTGGGCGAAGTGGAGAAGGAAGCTCAAGTATGGAATCTAGGGGAGTCATCTTGACTCATCTAAGTTACTCGGAGACTACTCCGTCACTTCGAAGGCAATTCCAGTTTTCGATATGGAACGGATAAATAAAGACTAGCACACTAACACTTGGCACGTACGTGAACTCTTCACTCATTTCCCAGAGCCAAGTTGACTAAGCCTACAGAATGCAATGTCGTGCCTGTCTGGGAAGCGCCAGCCACGACACACCGGTGGATACTGATTTCTGAGAAGCACGAGTACCTTGTCAGTGGCACGCAAATGAGTGATTGACACTTTGAATGTTTGCTAGGGGCGCACTCAGGCTGCCGCATCCGCGGGAGTAGATATCGGTTGACATGATTCCCATGCCGGTCTTCTTCCATGCCTGGTGGCCTGCTTCTTCAAATTCGAGGATGCGAACCCCACTAAATTTGTGCATGTCATGGGGTACGCAGAAATTCCAAGGGAGATAACCTAGACGCTTCGAGCCACTCTCTTCACCTGTCCGTTTGATTTCGAATGTCCTGTTACGCATCCAGACGGCAACGCGCGCTCCGCCCGCAGGGTGATACTATTCTGCGCTGCGGTCGAGCCAAGTTCCAGATACGGGCCCCAGGCTTTTGTCACTTACTGTGGGGTTCTGCCGCTCTGGTCTTCAAGTTGCGGACCCATTCGAAAAAGGGACTGTTCGAGGAACCAGGGTCGGCCGACTATCGATCACCGAAATCAAGATCAAGGAAGCGCGCCCCCACACTGCCCCCGTCCCCACCCGGAGGTAAACACGACGCTGCTTACGACCGCGGGTTGCAGGTCTTCGTCCTTCGACAGCCGGGTACGCATTAGCCGACGGCGAGAAGACGCTTCTCTACGGGGCTTACGGTGCGTCTGGGTGATTGCGAAATGCAAATGGGCATCCGCATTACGGCCGCTCCACCCGGATTTCGCTTACATTTGTTTTTTTACGATGGCGGTCCTCGCTGTCCCATCGCATACAGCACTAGTGACCCTCCTGATCGACTAGTGAGTGCTTGTGCTTGTGTTTCGCATTGACCTATCTCCTAACGCTCTCCTTCACCGGCTTCACCAATTAGGCAGATGCCGGCTTAAATTTGTACCGCATTGCGCCATCTTCCAACAATATCGAACAATGATTTCCAACTAGCGTTTTATTCCCTGCCGCAGCTTGCCAGTGTAGTCCCAGTCAGCGCCAAGTCAAAGTTCTTCGGGCGCCTAATGGGCTCACACATTGGCACTGCCTCGTTGCGGCTGGCAGCTGCGCTTACAGAACGGGCACCCTACTCGCCCGAAGAGCGCTAGATCGACCGATCCGACGGTTTGTCTTCAAGAAGTTGTATTTAACACTACACTTGACAGTCACGTCAGGGAACAATCGTCTGGCCACCCCTTTTCTATATATGGACATAGCGTTTCTGTTATAAGGCTCCGTTCAGGGAATTGCTCTCCTCATCTGTGCCCTGCCTATCTATCCCTCTTCGCCTCCCCCATCGCCTCCCGCCCCTCCTTCGGTCTTTCACAACAGACCATGACAATCTCCGGTCCACCATCTGCGTACTTCTTCGAGGATCGCACAGGCGTCCTTACCGGATCCGACTTTGACGAAGTTTACGACCGTGCATTCCTACGCGTCTCATCTACGCCTCAACGCACGCGCAACGCTGGTCTCATGATATACGACATGGGACAACGCTCAACGAGCATCGGCGACCGCGACGGCCGCCACTTTTACCGCGAGCCCGCGATCATCCTCGACTTTGGACCCAAAGGCGCGCTGGGAACCGTCCACTTCACACGGGGTTCTGTATCAGTACCCATGCACCAATACCTTCGCAAAGTTTCGCTGTTCGGAGGGTGCGTATTCTCTTCGAGCGCCGGGTGACGTTTGTTTACATTTACCGTGACCGTGCAGGTCCCTTTTCCGAAAGTTCACGGCTTCGGATGGAAAGGAATACAAGTGGAGTCATCACATGGTCGCAGAACACGAATGGACGGTGAGATACTCACAAAGTTTGATGTCTCTCCCCAGGCACAATGCTGATTTCGTGCGTCCCCGTTCCCTCAGTGCCTGAACGCAGACAACTACCTTGTCGCGCACTACAATCTCAAACCTCCAGACCGTCCAGCATATGGTACATCGGGCAACGTACTCACCGTATATGAATCGTTCGCGCATCTGTCCATCGGTGGGTCATTTTCCAGAACATCTGTTCGCTATTTCGCGCGGCTAAATTAACTCGTACCATCATCAGAACTTCTAGCATCATTAACCATCATGCGCCACATAGCCCAAAACAACCTGTGATGCTTGACGAGTTGTTGTTATGTATACCCCACTCACAAAAGTCTACTGTATCAGCACGCGATTCGCGTTCGTGTATAATCCGTGTATATCCTCATCGTACCCATGCACAGTCTTCCATTCGGGACACTAGCCTTCGTTCTAGTGTAGCGTCTATTCACACCTCTCCCAGGCTCAGAAGCATTACATGACCCTTTTTCCCCACGTTTCATAATACTTTCCAGAAACTTGTGCACCACTGTCTGATTGCTGGAATGGTCCTCGGAAACTGCTCGCAGCCGTCTTGTATGAAACGGACCATCAATTGCGTTCCCCCAAAAAGTTTACGCCCCGGATGCCGGTCTGCCGACTTGGAAGCGCTCGTATTGATGAGAAATTGAATCCGACCATACTGCATCAGGTAGCGCCAGGTCATGAACCAATTCTTAGAAACCAGCAGATTACAGTCCTAGTACTAAATAGTATATGGACAGGTGACCCGTGATCAGCAAGACATAGTGTCGTCTCTCAAAGTCACGATGTTGCACATGGGGCTACCAACGCTCGATGTATTGTATTCAATCACCCCAAACCTGTCTGTACACGCAATGTACACGTGAGCTGTTGGGGCGGCATTTAGCGGCAGGCTAGAGCGCGACCAGAAGACCTGACTTTCGTGAGCAGATCGAATTGCGTGTCATAAGATTACGACCTGGACGTCAAGAGAATGAGAAATGTAATGACTTTCAATCTGGAGGGAGGGGCGAAGTGGTGGCCCGGGTTATTAAAAAAAATAAGATAAGGGGTAAATTACGATCTGATCTGGTAAATAAATAAATTAAAAAAGTCAGGTGGCAGTAGCCAACCACAGTTCACGATCCTCAGTGACAATGACCAAGCCATACGTCCAATCAGGAGAGCCCCTTCATGAGTTCCTTCACTCCTTCTGGCAGAGACAGGTAGATGCTGCAGAACAAGAGATTCCCGACTATCGACACCCGCCATTACCCTTGGCTAGGATAAAGAAGGTTATGAAGAGCGACCCGGACGTAAAGGTGCCCCCACTCTACTTTTCTCCTTTTATCCCGTTGCATGACCTCGCCTATCCTTCGCAGATGATTGCGGCCGACGGTTTGTTTATCCCCAGCTTCCGCCCCATATCCTTTACCGTATCTCCACAGCGCCCATTCTATTCTGCAAGGCATGCGAAAGTACGCTTTCGGACTGCCCCCGTTCCCCCAATCCCCCCCAGTCTATGTGGTTCGCTGATTCCGCCATTTCAAAAGTTTTCATTGCAGAGATTACTGCGCGGGCGTTCATAGTCGCCGATTCCAACAAACGACGCACTTTGTCACGCGCGGACATCGCCAAGGCGCTTGGCAAGTCCGACCAGTTCGACTTTCTCATCGACATCGTTCCGCGAGACGAGCCGTTCGTCCCCGGTGTGTCTGGTCCCGGGAAAAACGCCAAGAAAGCTGTTCCGGGCACGGTCAGCGTGAGGAGAGACCCGGTACGTGATGTTGCCACGTCTCTTGTTTTTCTTTTCTCATCGCTCCGCTCGGCTCCACCTTAAGAAGGCGGCACAAGATGTACAGAGTGAGACACCGGGGGACCCCACTCACGAAGGCGGAGATAGCGCTAACGTGGACAGCCTGCCGCACTCCGGCGTGTTAGAACAGGTGAGCCACCCGGTTTACTCCACTCCACGTAACGCCACAAGCGAGACATGTTGTGCCTTTTCTAGCTCCAAACGCTCCTCAACTCGCCCATGCAGCGTCCTTAGATCTTAAGATTCGACGATTCTATGTGTGAATCTGTACCCTCTTGGGTTTGGATTGCTCAAACTTTTTATTGCCCATTGTTGTGTTTGCTATCTTGTTTGATTATTACCCTCCCCCTCTTCCGGCTGTTAGAGAATCCCCCTGATTCTTCTGTCCTACTGCTTGCTGGACATGCACAGCACCGCCAGCCCTTAAATTCGGCATTATCCATAAAATATTCGCGGCAGTTTTGTTACCAGAGCTTTGATCAAGGGTGCTAGATGTTGCCACTATCTAATCTTATCATGTGCTGGTTTGCGCCCTGTCTGGTGATGTCGGATGTGGGAGGGTCGTGTAGGCACCACTCTTTGGCAGCAGACGACGGCGTCGCTCCCACAGAAAAAGATACCCACAGTTCCAGAAGAAAAGTGAAACCAGACAAAGGAAAAGAACATAAACATCATGACGACTTCCCACTCTTTACTTATCGCCTTTATCGGTGTCTTCTTGATTGCCTTTTCTACGACGCCGTTAGTCTCGGCATACCCTTCCCCGCCCTCATCTCGTCCTTTATGGATCGTTGCACGCCAGACGCAGCAACCTTACTTCCCCGATACCCCGGCATCGTGTCCGATCTGCGCACAGGATTACCCGAGCATCAGCTCCTGTGCCCAGGCCTCCACTGTCATGGCCAACTTCACTTCGGTACTGTATTGTACTGATCGTAGCACCGCCGCTTAACTGACCAAATCGCGGTGCTTTTCTATCAAATCGCAGGTCCTTTTCAACCCGGGCGCGTTCATCGATGTGATCAAGTGCTCCTGCGCGGACACCTTCCAGTCCGTCTTCCCGCAGTGTGTTGACTGGTATGTTTTCGCCATCATCGTCCGACCCTTTCGCATGTTCACCGCTCCCTGAGTAGCTTCGAGAAGACGAACCAGACGGCTGTCCTAGACACCCCCGACCTTCCTTCGCTCGTGAATAGCATACGACAAGTGTGCGCCTTTGCGAGCTCGCTCCTCGGAAACGTGTCCAACTCGAACGGCGAGACGACACCGTCCCCGGCCGGCTCCGCTGCGGCGCCAACGACGACCGCCAGTGGCGCCCCTCCGACCTGGGATCGCTTCGGTGCAAGTTTATCACCCCTCATCACAGGCGCCGCTGCGCTGATCGTCTTTGGCGCCTCGCTGCTGTGATATTCTCGTTACGATGTGGAGGCCGCCTGCGCTTGCTGTGAAACCTACATCGGCGATCCGATGATCTGTGAGGGGCCGCGAAAGACGGGCGAACATTCTTTTCATCTCCGATTTGTTTTGTTTTTTTCCTTCTTTTTGGCTGACTGATGGTTCATACGTTCATGACATGACATTTTTTGACGACCTCTTCACGACTTGATCACGACGAACACGACTATTGTTGTAATGACACTCAATTTGTTGGTTTTTATCATTGTGTCTTGTGCTTCCATTCGATTAGGAGCCTGACAATACATATCAAGAAATTATACCCATTTTCGCATTTTCCATTCGTCGGGGAGGGTGGTCACTTCCCAGACGGGGCCACTGATCTCAGTGACCGGACTTGGACCCGAACAAACACGGAAGTCATATCTGAATACACTCTACAGTAATAGAACAGCGGTATTATCAGGACACGGGATGTCTCTTAGTCTACATCTTGGTCTCTTTGAGCTGCATGTACGCCTCAACAATCTTGCGGTGCACATCGCTACCCGCCTCGAATCCGGTATATTCCACGACCGCGCGCTCGATGCCCACCTCATTGATCTTGCCTATTAGCTCGACACTCTGTGGGTCATCCTTCAGATCAAACAAGAACGCGGCGGCGATCCCGCGCGCGAGATGGTCGACAGGGAGCCCGTATTCTCTCGCCATCGCCGTCGGCCCGAGGAGCCTGTCGCCCTTCGCTAGCTTGCGCAGCGGCTGGCGCCCGACGCGCACCACGTCGTCGTGCAGCTTCGGGTTCACGAAGCGGTGGAGCGCGCGCGTCACGTATTGTTCGTGCTCCCTTTCGTCGAACCCGTGCTTCCGCACGAGCGCCGCGCCGCTTTCCCTCAGGGCGCCGCGGACGTCCTCCATAATCGCCGTGTTCGCCAGCGCCTGGTCGATCCGGTCCAGCCCATGGGCGAAGCCGAGGTACGCCGCGATCGCGTGCCCGCAGTTGAGAGTGAAGAGCTTGCGCTCGATGTACGCCGGGAGCGCGTCCGTGAGCGTCATCCCGCGTATAGGCGGCTCGATCGGCGTGCGCAGCGCGCTCCGATCCACCGCCCACTCGGAGAAGTCCTCGACGCCGACGTCGAGCGGGTTGTCCATGTGCGGCGGCGCGGGCAC
The DNA here is from genome assembly GCA_025769895.1 of Lactarius psammicola. Taxonomy (NCBI): domain Eukaryota; kingdom Fungi; phylum Basidiomycota; class Agaricomycetes; order Russulales; family Russulaceae; genus Lactarius; species Lactarius psammicola. The sequence continues at coordinate 30,332 of WTXK01000043.1, read as the reverse complement.
GATGCGATCCACGGAACAGTTCGCAAAGCCGACATGGGCCACAAGATATGCGTTCTCCTCGTCCGAGAGGTAGCGCTGGATGTACTTTCCAAGCGTCTTCGTCTGGTCCACCATGTTTTCACATGCTATGATGTTAAGCGCTCCGGCACCCGCCGCGCGGCGCTCTTGGAGACCCTTGGCGATCATAGGCGCGATCCTCACAAGGACGTTTGGGCCAACGGCGGTCGTGATCAACCGCGTATGGGGCTCAGCAATGGCGTGCAAAACTTCGTCGGTCTGGGATAATACGCCGGAGTAGGAGTGGATTTCTTCTGTTCGCTCTGTTTCGTCCAGGACGTGAACCTCGTACGAATCGTGGGCGTTCAGCTCCTTGATAAGCTTCGTGTCGACATCCGCGAAAACGACGAAGTATCCTGATTCTACGAGGAGTGCACCAATGAAACCCCGTCCAATATTTCCCGCACCAAAGTGGACGGCTTGTGGCTGATCCACTTGTCGTTCATGCATGACACGGAATTGGGGCGTCAGTTGAGGTGGGAGAGGTATATAAACCGATTGCTGTACAATAAAAAAAAATGAAGAGCGCAGGATTCGCGGGCAAGAAGAAGAGAGCTCGAAGTGAGATTAAAATAAAAACAAAAATCGGGTCACTGAAGAAATATAAAGTGGCCAATGCAACACCGATGACGAAGGTGGTGGAAGCAGGAAGGAGAACTGAATGGGTGACGTCATTCGTGTAAACTTAGTAGATCTAGGTGGTACTGGACAAAGCTGTAATCTCCCCTTCGGGACTGTACCCACCACCAATGCACTGTTCCGACTGGGACTAGAAAGCACTAGAAAGCACCAGTACCGGTCTAATTAGAAAATCGGGCAGTCCTTCATTGGATTCGTCTCCGAAGTTGACTGGTTGACCACGGACCGACCATCCTTTTTATTTGAGAATATCTCTCCTTATCTTACTCAACTGTTGACCTTTCCGAGATGAGGATGGCGCTAAATCTTCTCGAAGCTTTCAAGGATGGGATTGAAGAAACAGAGGAGGAATTGCGCATCGTCTTGGAGCATACCAAAGGGTGCCAAGAAACCAGTATATTGCATAACGTGAGGAATATGCAATAATGATGCACCAGAGATCAATCGTTTCACCAGAAGACCTCAAGAGGGCTGGCGTCAAGAAGAAACGTCTCGTTTTTGTGGCCGCGAAAATAGCCAACTTACTGTAACATCGATGTGTGTCTTGCGTTAGTCACTTTGCGTTCGGTCGTTTATATCACTACTTGCTTGTAGTATGCACCGGGTTCACGCATGATTAATGCATGATTCTTGACGCAAAACTTCTCACGTTGCGGAAAATTGTCTCATCTCAACAAAGTGACGTTTCCATTCTTCCTGAGATGAAGGTGATGGGGCCCAAATCTCTCACCCCGTTTCGAGATATGAATTGTGGTTGAGCGGCAATGTCGACCATGCGGTTATTGAGTATGAGAATGTGATGGACAACAGGGGTGAGTATCAAACACCGTTGCTCCACTACTAATTCCTTCACGGCCTTCTCAGACCGCTTGCTCGCCTCTGGTGGATCCAGAGAGGACGCATTCGAGATTGCAAGTGGTCGCCTGTTCCTTGTTGAAGTCAAACGCCAGGGTCTCGAACAGTGCTTGATCTCCTATATCCCGGAAGCCGTTAGTCAGGCGATTGTACAGCTGGAGTCCGCTAAATACGTCAGCACTGCCCGCTTTACTTCGTCATCTGAGCATGGCCTTCCAGCCTTCCTTCCGGAGGTCCGTTTCTGTCTAACTGATGGGCAAACATGGATTTTCTTTATTTTGAAGTCGTCGGAAAACAGCACACAGACATACTATGAATCTGCAACACGCCATCCGAGCAGAGACGTCGTGGAGAACGCCGCCCTGCCCTTACGCGAGATTGCGCAGCTCGTTCTTGAACGGGTGAGCTTTTCTATCGGTTCGCTTCTCTACTCATCAAGAACGATGTCAATTTGCTTAGCTGAGACCTAATGTGATCAATCTGTTTGAGTCGAAGTAGAGTTGCCTCTTCTTGCGTTGGGGGGATGCGAGATGCCAGCGAGGGTGCGCATGTTGCCCGGCGCGGCATGAGCCCCAAAAAAAAAGGTACCACCAGGTTCCCGGTGTAACAACTGTGGTTTTCAATGCGCATTTATCCCAAAAGAAAAGATAAGAAATTGCAAGGCAGTCACGCCAAGGAAACAAAGTCGAGTTAACCTCGAAGTGGGAGTGGAGTAGCGACGTGTCCGGTATTGGAGATTCTGGGGCACATTGCGCACTAGAGCAGGGAGATAGAGACGCACAGGTCAGCGCGCACTATGTCACGTAGCGGACGAAGGCCGAGTTTCGTCGTGACTCGGAGTGTGGTCTATCCCATGTTCGCCTATGTCGTCCGGATGTCCCTTCAGGTCTTGAAGGTTGCATTCCAATGCCCAGTAAGTTGAGGGGTTGAACTGAATGTTTGTGCGCGTGCTTGTAAGTGGGCTTACGCGTGGGTTGAGTAATTGTTGCGAGATGTCTTCTCGAAATGGCTCGTGGCATGTATGTAATTTCCGGGTGCGACTGTTTTGTTACTGTTATTTAGAAGCTCTGAGAATGTTGGTCTCGTTCCCTCGCTATGTGCCGTAAAATACTCGATTATCAAGTGTCATTGTGCGCTGCAGTTTCATAGAGTCCGGCGTCCTGAGACCCGTTACCTACGAAGCCCAAAATCAGCCATCACTGAAAATGAAGAAACACGAGTCTCATAGACGAACGTGATCCCATCCGCCGGCGGAGAGAATCCATCAGCGTCACAGCCCGTTAGAGCCAGAAGTGAGGCCTTAGACGCCATGGCCGTACAACCAGGTCGAGGAAGCAAAGTGAGGCCTCGCCCGTCGAAAGCAAGAGAGCAGCGAGATTATGCCCCTCACATTCTGTATGTTGGCGCTCGGCTAGGTGCTTGAGGAAGAGCAGTGTGAGGAGCAAAAGACGCACCGGTGCCGCGCAGCTTGTGCCGTTCACGAGATATGGAGCTAGATTGGAGGCTTCCAAGCAGTTGAACACCTGTGCGGCGATGTCACGGTCGTAGATGCCGCAGCCAGTGGCGCCGCACAAATTAACAAATAAGAAGTTGAGTCGCTCGAAGGACGTGTCTCCCGAGGCTGGTTCGTTGCTGCCGGGCGACAACAGCATCTGACCAACAGTGCTGTAGTAGATGTGTGGTATTGGATACGCCATAGCCGTGGTATACTAGACGTTGAAATTTGACTCGGTGCCGGGGTGGCTCTGGTCGTACCTACCGCCATTGGTCTGTACGATAGTGAAGGTAGCGACTTCGGCGTCTATGCGATACCTGGCCATGAACGCTATCAGATCTTGCCAATGCCTGGCTCGGGCACTCATTCATAAAGCCCGCAACCCGAAGCACATTCTGGTCTGTCGTGACTGGCACACAGGCGACCGTCTTGTACAGCCAGCACAGTTGGGACGGCATGGCCGCTTCATTGCGGCTGGACAGTACCGTCAAGAACACTCTCAGTACCACCTTCGCCAGTGCTACTGTTTCTCCAATTGAGCGACCGCACGGTGCCTTCCGTAGCGTACCATGAAGGCGGAGTACGTTGTCGGCGCGACATTCAGTACGTGTGTAGCACTGTGGGGAATGCGTAGCTAATCGTACAGTGAAGTGGTCGTGTCGTTCGTCCTGGCGTGCTAGTAAAGCGGGTACAACACGTCGAGTAGTTCATTGGCTTGAGATACGGGAATGCTAGTGAGCGTTGGTCAGCGGCCGCCGTGTGACATTTAAATGGAGGAGGGCAGCGTGTCGTGGTCTTCAAGTTAGGAAGTGAAGAGCTTGAATGTGCCTGGGTGCGGCATAACAATCTCAGCGACCGGTTCCTCTGACAGGTGTGCGCCATATGTGGAATGAAGTACCGGCACACATGAGCATATGCGTGCGTAGGAGTGTTGGAGAGGACGTACTTAGGATGCCCGGGATCGCTAACCTCGTAGAGCACGTCAAACATGGTGTTCTCACCGTGAGGCCGGAGTACGACGTGGAGGTCGATCGTGGTGCGGTCACTGAGGCTCTCCCAGTTGGCCAGAACGGCATTCCAGGTGTGCTTAACACGTAGGTCATTCCAAGGTGAGCGAGGGCACCGTGTAGGCGGTAGCTTGGAGGGGCGTGGCTAGACCGATAACCGTCTGTAAATAAAGGGTAAACTGCGATAGTTGCACAAGGTGTAGCACTGGCACTAACAATTGCATCTTGTTGTGCCTCATATAGGCCTCATAGTGAGCTGCATCAATACAGACGCTCAAAACTATGATTACAGTGAACTCAGTACACCAATTCCCAATTGCCGGACTACGGAGATGTTCGAGAGTTTAGAATTCGGTGCTTAGCCTAGAGACCTAGGCTACAGAAATAACCTGTATTCTTTCGAGGGCCTCCTATTGATGTTTAGACGAGCTCTGTCGTTCTGTGCTCGCAAGGACTTTATCTCCTACTGGCAGTCCTTCTCCGAGTCGGTGGAAAGTCCATGATGGTCGTGGGAACAGGAAACCAAATATAGTCGTTACAGTAAGGGTAACGTGTCAAGTTCAACTTTTGGTGGCGCGGTCATACACAGACCCTCTCTCGCCTTTCATTTACTTCCCTGACCTTCGGTCATGCCCTCACCTTTACTCTTCTATGGGCTGTCGGTCCTCCTCACTGCTTTGTCTGCTGTAGCAGATCCAAGTTCAGGATCTGCCTTATACCCACCTGGTCTCCAACCCCTCATTAACCGTGCTAATGCATTTTTGTCTGCCGGAACGTTTCACGACGCTGCAAAAGCTTATTCGGAGGCTATAGGTACGTTTAAATACACCAAATTTTAAATGCGATGCAAAGGCGTTTGCGTCGATGTCTCATAAAGCATACCAATGGTGCCTACCCGATGCTTGTCCACCTATTATCATCTGCATGGCATTTGTGCCGCTACATGGGACCCATCTCTCACACTCTCCGCAGAGCAGTCACCAGTGGATCCTACTCTTTATTATAAACGCGCCACCGCGTATTTCTCTCTTGGAAGACACGCAAACGCGCTTACCGACTTTGACCAAGTCCTGGCTCTAACCTCGGACTCGTTCGACAAGGCGCACTTGATGAAAGCGAAAATTCACGCTAAAGAAGGTCGTTGGACAGACGCGCGGGAAGCGTTGAAGCACTATCAGGCGAAGAATGACCCCATTGCCCGTGAACTATTGCTCGATGTGGCGGACGGGGAGGCGGCAGCGCGCAAGGCGGCGCAGGCACAAAAGGCAAAACTATGGACAGCATGCGAGGAAAGTGCCACTCAGGGCCTTCGTGTTGCCTCATATTCCCTCGCTTTGCGGCAACAGCGGGCGAACTGTGCACTTGCGGCTGGCGACTTTGAGGAGGCGCTTGGTGACCTGAGGTACGCACTCGTAGTCTGTTGTTTCTCGAGGCTTGTGCTGATTCAGGTACAGCCGGCTCACCCAGATCACCGCACCATCAACAGACGCGTACATGAACATATTTCGTATATCATACTTTTACATGGGATCTACCGCGTCAAACACCGCAATGGCAAACCTTAAGCAATGTCTGCACTATGACCCTGACTCAAAGCCATGTCTCTCGGCACATCGTCTAGTCAAGTCTCTCGACAAACTTTTCAAGAAACTCGATGAGTTGATGGCCGCAGAGGACTGGCGTGGGATCATCAACTTCATACTCGGGTCCGCGCCAAAGGATGCGTCTCTCAGCGCGCCCGGAAACGGTTTCTTAAACACATTTGAAGGTGCTCTCGAACCGGACGCGGCGCCGATTGCGTCCGTAGCTGTTCCTCCTCCTCGGAAAGCGAGTCCTCGGAGAGCCGCGATCCTGCGTGCTCTGTGCCGTGCACATGTCCAACTCCGTCAGGCTCGGGCGGGCGAACAGTGGTGCGACGAGCTCTTGCGGATGGTGGGAAATGAGAAGGACATCGATGCGCTGTTGGGCAAGGGAGAAGCGCTGCTCGCGCGTGAGGAGTGGGAGGAGGCCGTGCGTACATTCGAGCGTGCGTGGGAGGCAAGCGGAGGTGGAAATAGAGAGGTATGCCTCCCTTCCCACCTCTTTCTACAGATAAGAGGGCTGATATCCTGGAATTACTTAGATTCATGCGCGGCTGTCCAAGGCTCAGCGCCTGTTGAAGCAGTCGAGGCATAAGGACTACTACAAGGTACTTGGCGTTGCACGGGACGCTGACGAAAAAACGATCAAGAAGGCATTGTGCGTGTCTCTACTCTACCATACCATGTTACTCTCTGGCTCATACCTTTCTTCCCCTTTTAGCCGCAAGGCTGCGCTCGCTGCACACCCGGATAAAGGCGGTAGCGAAGCCAAGATGGCCGTTGTGAATGAAGCGTACGAAGTGTTGTCCAACCCAGAACTACGGCAACGCTTTGACAACGGTGACGACCCTAACGACCCGATGCAAGGCCAAGGCGGACCATACCCAGGCGGGAACTTCGCAGGTGGTTCAGGAGGACACCCGTTTGCGCAGTTCTTCCAGCAAGCGGCTGGCAGTGGGTTCCAGTTCCGCACGGGCGGCGGCGGCGGCGGGCCTGGTGGCTTCTCGTTCCATTTCCCAGGTGGCCGCCGATGAGTTGGTCCAACCATGCCGTTATGACAAGGCCGTCGTTGCTGTATTCTACGTATCCCCCTGCATTATTACATACTGTATGTTTGGAGACCCGCTTCTTGCTTTCGAACACGATCACCAAGAAGGATTGCATTTCACGTCGCTATAGCCCGCTTTCTTTCTTTTTAATTTGATAGAGGCGAGTGCACACAAGCCCCAGCTCGGTATGGGGTAGCTTCCTTGCTAATTCACATCTTCAACAGTTCCTCAGTTGTCCGAGTCCTGCTCTGATCATTCCGAGGGTGTTTCGAACCAGAACTCGTTTGTCCACAAGATGATAGATACGGGCATCTAGGAAGTTCCCAACGGAATGAACGATAGACGGCTTGAATCAGACAAGAGGTGGTTGTCTTATCTATTTTTGCATCCATTAACGTGCGCCTGAGAGTACCCTATATACGCCACGCTTTCGAATTACACGCGTTCCTTTGCCTGCTCCGTCGTTCTAATTTCGCCTTCGAAATTGCACCATCCCTCCAAGCTCCCCTCGATCCGTGAATGGCCGACGTCGTGCGGTGCCAAGTGTCAAATGCTGAAATCTTGTCTTGGGGAGGACCACATCTGGTCCCGGAAGTCGGTGAGACGACGACGGAGGTGTGCTCGGGGGTGTCGTTGTGCTCTAGGGCGATGTCGGTTTTGTGACACTAGCTCGTGTCTACTGCAGGCCGCAATGGTCTTGCCTTCGGTCTGCAGTACTTCGTCCGCCGTCCATATTCCCCTCTTCCTTCATCCTCTCTACTCATTCGCCGGACCTTAGTATTTTGTTGGGGATGCCCATCCCTTCGCTTCACAGTGACGAGTCTACGTGTCGTTTTCTCAGAGTCCGTGTGTGGTCTACTTCGTAGTTGCCTTGTTATGCTGCTCTCAGATGCCCGTGAGTCTAGGCGCCAGGTGCAGCGCCCGGATGCGTGCGAAGTGGGCATTGGTCCTTGTCTACCTCCCCACTGTATGCACCACGCCAAACTTGGAACAACGCCGCATATCGATGATTTGTTATGACGCTACGACTCGGAGTAGTACAGCCCCGCCGGTACCAAGTTAGCATAGTGTGTCCCCTTCCGGCGGCGGCGAGCGTCCCCATGGCCGTGGCCGCGGAAGTAATAATCGATGCATGACAGTTAATTGTGGGGCTGGTTCTATCTTAGGCAGCGAAACGTGCCCCTGATGATCATGATACCGCTGCGGCGCCGTCCTTCTCGCGCCCTCAACGGCGTCTACAAGACAGGCGGACACGCCCGACCATCGCTCGCGTCTATTCTGTGGCGGCTGCAGGAATTGCGCACGTAGATTCAGAGCCCCAGAAATGAGCGCGCAGGAGTCGGGATCATGATTTAGGTCAAGGATTAGAAGCTCAGTCACTGGCGCCGTGACCGGCGCACCCTTTGCCAGATAGTTCTTTACTTCGCTGAGGCCGCCCGGAGCATGGGCATCTACTCGGAGCCTCCCAAACTTGCTGTAGTACTCGGTTCACTAACACGGAGATAATGACATGATTTAGCTGATGTGATCCCGATGAGGGCTGTCCTGCTGGCCCTCTAACGGCTAGAAGGACATACAGATACAGAACCAACAACAACCAAAAAAAAAGAGGCTTCGCTGTAATGATAGCGCCTATTCAGCCGGAAGCCTCTGCGAACAATAACTTGTTGGCTTCAAGGATAGCCCGTGCTTCTCCCTCGCTTGCGCCTTCCGAAATGTCGAACTTCTTCATCCCAAGCGCGCGAAGGCCCGCTTCTCCTTGTGCGTGCTCACGCCCACCTCGGTCGAAGAAATAGGACTCCCCTTCCCCACCTGGGAAGTCGCTAAAATGATGAGGGGTATCACCAGCGTTAGTTAAAAGCCAGTGACAAACCAGAAGACATGGGACTTACGGTGCAGGAAGGCCGTGGCCAAAATGCTCTCGCTGATCTCGGAGATATTCGGCGCTGCGTGGGGGACTCGGGTCAATTCACGTAGAAGGTACGATGGGAACGAACGACTCGCTTTCGAACGGTCAAGGGTACCGCTGGAATATACAACACGGAGGAATCGCTTTCCCCCTCGTGTACGCCTTCCACCGCATGTATGAGGTCGCAATGCCCTTAAGCGCCATTAGTCTACACCATAAAACAATTACAGAAAGGGATAGACACCCACAATAGATCTGGTCCCCGGGTTCGACACGCGGAATAGACACCACGGTGCGCGCGAGCTGCAGGTGCGGGTGTGTCGTCTCATTCAGCTCCTGCGTCTTGCCCATCTGCGAGCCAGGGAATGTGGCGCTATCGACGTCGACCACCCAGTCGTCGAGCCCCGACGACGGCGTCCGCGGCTTGAAGAAGGGCCGCAGTATCAGGTACGCTGTCGCCAGCTTGAGTATCGGTGCGACGCGGAGCGTGCCTTCGCCGGGACCGGTCGTCGACATCGAGGTCCAGCCTTGCCAGGGGCGGAAGATGGAGCACTGGTTCCTGTTCGGGGTGGTGGTCAATACATGGACGTGAGTATGAAAGAGGGGGGAGCAGAGGGAGGGAGGGGAGGGGAATCGAGCAGCAGACGGCTCACGCAGCGTGGTAAAGGTCCTGGCATGCGTGCAGTCGAGGCGCCGCGTCGAACGGATCATGGTCGCGCCAGCGCCCGCTGAGGATGGCCCCAAAGCACGCGCGGAAGCCGGGATCCTCCCAGCGCTCCAGGGAACCGCCGTCGATGTGTGGACCCAGCACGAACGAACGGTCCCCGGGCAGGCGAATCCGGAAACGATCGTAGTAGCTGACTGGCGTGCCGAGGCTGAGCTTTGTCTGGGGGTCTGAGGCGTGCCATAGCTGCAGGAGGGCACGCTGTGTCTGCAGAAGTGCGGGGTGCGTCCGTGCACGGGTCTGCGCCTCAGAGTTGTAAATCTCAAACGCTTGGATGTTCCCCTCCGGGAAGCCTATACACCTGTCACAACCTTTGTACCCAACAGGGACAACGGCACAGACCCTTAACCTTGTCATGATTCAGCGCAATGTATTCCCTAAGTGACCGTTTCCACCCCAGGGCTTCCTAGAAAAACAATATAAGTAGACGATAGCAGAGAACGAGCTACGGTGGGAACAATGTGACCTCTCTTGGCACGCCGCCACGGACAATCACAACGCCGGATTCCCGAATTTGCGAGATCCGCTGTTTAGATAGTCCTTTCTGCAAGTCCGAGAATTGTACGGACGGAATGGTCTGCAGTGCATCATGTCAGCTCAAGGGATGGACGGACATGAATGCGAACGCGAGCACATCGGTACCCCTCTCGGCGACTTGCTCAACCACTCCATGCAACTCATTGCAAACCTCCCGCCAGCTCTCCGTAAGAACATCCGTCCATATTTCTTTCTTTAGATCCGAAAAACGTGGGGGCAGAGCAGGGGTGCCTCCTGACAGGGAGGAGAAGACAGTCGCAATTGATCCCTCCTCCTTTTGCTTAGTCCGCGTGGGGGCGTAGGTGGCGGTCATCATGCACCTCCTAGATGCAACCGACCGATATGCGCATGGCAGCGACGCCGCGCGAATGTGAAGACACGAGGTACGATGGTACATGCAAGGCGCCGCGGCCTGGAAATTTTAGTGCGTCGTTAGGTCTTTAACTTGAAAAGGCGCTGGTCAAATATAATGAAATCAGTGATGAGCGCTAGATGAGCGCCAAATATATACCCAAGGTCTGACCGCAAAGTTCATCAAATCAGAATCGGACACACTACACACCGTCACATCACACATTGCTACAGTGTGGCTCGCCCAAGGATATTAATGTCCCCGACGCAGCGCTTCTCATATGGCTTCACATGGTCGCAACAGCCTTACGGCTGTGGTGTTCGGGGCGTTAATTTCGAAGTTATAAACGAGCTAATGCCCAGTGTAAATGTGATCGGCGTGGTCAGCACGTGTACTGTACTTATGGCCTGCTCCCAAGAAATTTCGTCACAGTTGCGCCACACGACAGGCGATTATTACGACACTGGGTTATCGATACTCCCGGGCCATCACAAGGACAAGGTTCGCTCGTTGAAGTGGCCATGAGCCACATCCCGCGTTGTCCTTTCTTGGCAGCCTAGTGTGGGAACTCCAGTCAGATACCAGTGCCCGAAATCTCATAAACAGCGGGGATAACCAGGCAACGAGCAATATGCCGAGATAGTTGTAACGAGAAGTTTTTCGGGGAGCACATGCTGCATGCCATACTGGTGCAGGTGTACGGAAGGATCCAGTGCGGACCCGGTATGAGAAGCACAGGCGGCAGCTCTCGGAGATGCAGCAACGTTTGGCGTTGAGCGTCGAGCCTTTTAATCATTCAATCGACCCGCTTCCACATACCACGCCCGTGTCTCCTACCGACGACGATGACGGTTGTCAGCAACCAGCTTGTCCGCCCGCCGGGGTCACAAGGAATGCCTAGGCTATGGCTCCACCGGGGCTGGCACACGCACGTAAGGCTTGGAGTGAATCACCTATTATTGTATCTCTGTTTGGGCTTATTACCGTACAAAGCTAAAAGATGTTTTAAAGTTTCCCTCCCATCCCTCCCCATCTCTTGACGCCAACTTCTCTCGGGTCGCACGTCCAGCCCAATTGGGAAAGATGGGTGGACGCGGGGGCGAATGACTTGGTCTGCAGGGGAAAGGGAAGAGGTGACCGTGATAGATTTTCGCGCGCTAAAAGGTCGGGCACTGGTCTCATCTGAGACTGAGTACCGAGCATCCGAACGTCGGTGTCTGTCAGGGCCGGTGTCCGTCGTGATGGCATAAGACGATACGTACGAGCATGGCGGGGTTTAATTTCTGATTATGTTCTGACCGCGGTGCCCCCGCATCGGCAACATGCGGTCTCCGAATGGTGTTTCGTATCCGGGGCTGATCAACGCTGAGGCATTGTCGCGATGGGCTGCGGGTACACGCCGCCCAGTGGCATTTGCAGGTCGCCCCTCATAATCATAGCTTACGGTTTAGCATGCATTTTAATTAACTTGATCGGGGCCTATCCTTTGCTCCTCCGCACCCACGGCGGGACTGCTGCGGCGCAGAGGGTACCCTTGGTGAAATCCGGTGTTTATGATCTCCCTTTCAACCTCCTTGAGCTCGCCAAGGTGCATCAGTTCATCAAATCGGTAGTTCGCACAGATTGCGCAACACTCACATCACGAACTAAAGAGTATCTTAGAGGATCGTTACCGTTTTTATAATATGGTTCTTTTTTTTCCTGACAGGCAAATGAAATTATGATTAAAAAAAGCTCCTGAGCTTGGTTGATGCTAAGTCGTCTCAATCCCTTTTTGTAGGGCCGCGCACGCACATGGGTAGAGACAATAAATCTACGAAGAACACTAGAATACACACGAACGGAAGCGGGGCATCATGCCTGCAAAACGAACATAGCCATGACAACGGGACGAAGGTAGCCTGAAGGGCAAGCAACAAAGAGGAGCAAGAAATATTTACTTCTTGTCGTTAAACGGCCTCCACTTCACGCTTTATCCACGGCGCTATCGCGGCCTTGCCGCTGCTGGCTTCGGCCGCGTCGACGGCCGCTAGTAAATCTGCTTCCGGGTCATCTGCCTCCGCTTCTGGGTCTGCCTCCGCATCACTCTCTCCTCCACTGGAGATGTGGGGCGGCAGCTTGGAAGGCGGCAGTTGTGCCTGCGACCCATTCCGCTGGGGGGGAAGTTGAGGGGGGAGCGGGGAGCGACTGCGTGAGCGGGAGGATGGTACAGAGTGAACAGCGTCAACCTTGGGTCTCGGAACGGTGAGGGAGGACGCGTTGCTGCGGGGGGAACCGGCCTCCCGTTCGCGGGACTCGGGGGGCCCACTGTAAGATTGTAGATGTTGCGGGGGAGGGGGGTGGGAGACAACCACCGTGTCCGTGCGGCCGATTGTGCGGTCTGACCCCTGCGAAGCAGAGGCTGCATGCACGTGGTTGCGTTCTTGAACGGGTGCGTGTACGCGGGGATGCACAAACGACGTAGTGTTCTGGGAATGAGGGTCCAGCGTGCCGCGCCGCTCGACTCGCTTCATCTTCTTGCGGCAGCGGTCACAAACAGTCCCAGGACCCTCGGGCCCGGGACCCCACTTCTCGACACACTTGCCGTCCTTTGTAACGCCCAGGCAGGCCGCATTGCCGGCAGATGCGTTGACCTTTCTCATTCGAAGCCGGAAACCCACCGGGAGGCAGCGTTGGGAGACTAGCCGCTCCCACAATCGAGCGAGTTGAAGGTGCAGCCGAAACAGAGGGATTGTCTTTTGGATGGACTGTTGAGCCTTAAAAAACAAGGAAACAGGGAATGATCCTTACCGCCAGCCTTGGGCTTTTTTCCAGGTGGGCCCGTGACGGGGGGAGCAAAGATGTGGGTTTGTAAGGTCTGGTACTGGCCTTGGGGTTGGGGCGGAGGTTGGGCCTGGGCCTGGGCTGGGGACGCAATTGCAGGACTAGTAGCACTGGGTTGCGGCACAGTCTCGCGACGATGGGTGTGAGGCACTCGATAATCAGGAGAACGCGACGGTCGAATGGAGGGGACACGATAATAAGAAGGGGGCATGCCATACGCATGGCCAGGTTGAGGAGACGACGGCGATGCACGATTATTGTCCGTGGCCTCAAGAAGTAGTTCATCCAATGACATGGATGAGCTTCGGCTGCGTGCAGGGGAGAGGGAGAGGGACGGGGACTGGTCATGGCGATCGAGACGACGGCCACGTGGGTGAGGTTGTTGTGCGGGGTAAGCAGGGTGGAGGTGATGATTCATTTCGGGGGTGCTGTATGAGGGTGGGACGTGTGCGTGCAAACGCGAGGACTGGAACCCGGGAATCTGCGCGCTGCACGCGAAGGATGTATGGCAGGTACGTACCTCGATGGGATGGCGGGTGCCGCGGTCTCTGCGGATGCGTTTGGCGGGGGGCGCATCCTCGATACTGTCGTCGCGATGACGCACACGAGCGGGAAGACTGGCGGCAGGGGCCGTGCTGGGGAAGGTTTGTGATGCGGCGACTGAAGCGCGGGGGACTGGGGGGTGAGGGCGTCGGGGTTGGTACGCAGGGAGGGGGTTGAAAGATGGCTTAATGGAAGCATCACGGAGCAGCTGGGAGAAATGGGAGCGAGCGTCCACTAGGTGGACCTCAGAAGCTTGGAGATAGCGGTCGAGGTCTAGCCAAGCCTCGGATATGGTACGCAAACGAGAATCGGCGGCTTCTCGCGCCGCCTTCTCAGTGTCCAAGCGTGATTGGAGGTCTAGTATAGTCTTGACGGCAGCTTCTGGATAAGGCGGGGGCGGAGGAGAAGAAGCATCGGCGGCAGCAGTCAGGGAAGCACCTGACGGTTTGAGAAGGGCGAGAGTCTGCTCTGCGCGCTCGTAGCGAGCTCTGGCGGCGGTAAGATCTTTGGATAGGGTCTCATTGTCAGCGAGGACGGTTGAGAGGATGTGGGCGAGTTGAGAGGGGGAACTGTTGGAGTGTGAATTACTATTATTGTTAGTATTATTAAGCTGGGGAGGGGGGGCTGGGGAATGGGACATGGGAGCGAAGGAGGGGGCGAAGCGTAAGTGCATGACGGATGGGTCGTCTGAAGGATATAAGTATTCGAGGTTCCGGTGGCGGGCGGCGGCTGTTGCGGCGCGGCGATGCAAAAAACTGCATGCGCGCGCGTGTTTGGCCCCCCGAGGAGCGCTAGGTTTTTCCTTTTCCGTTATTTCTCACATCGTCTCCGGCCCCGGACCCCCGGACTTTCCTCACACAGCTCGGGCGGACGACTGGGCCTCGTTCTCCCTTCCTTTCGCTTTGCCTCGGTACCGCTCGAGTCCCCTGACACTCCACCCGCAATTCGTTGCCGACCTCGCCGAGGCCACAACTGACCAATCTACCCGCCCAAGACACGTTTAAAATTACATACAACGCATTCATTTTTTTAAGAAAATAATTTCGTTTTTATTTGTTTTTTTTTTTTTGTGGTGTTCCTCGGATCTTTCTGTAATGGTTTCGCACATCGCGAAAACAACAGCAACTTTTGCTTCCCAGCAACGCGCCCGCAATAGTCAGTTTTGCATCGTATCCCCACATAAGGACTCCATCAGCCGCTGTCACACCAAATCGCGCTCAGGGCGCCCTATCCTTTTTTCTATCTGGCTTGCATCTGGCGCTCCCCTCAATCTCCCGCGCGCGCGTGTACCGCCCTCTGATGTTGGATTTGTTCTCCCCGGCCGGCCTTCTGTCCCCACCACTCATTCGCTCCACCTTCGCCGAGATCACCAGTAGCCGATGCAATCTTCTCACGACCATCCTTCCATCTACTGTATACATACAGCATACACTTACATATGACTTACAGTCCATGCCCGTTCACCCGCTTTGATCTTCCAATCTCCCGCACACCGGCTGCATCACGCTCTGCAATTCGACCCTTCTTTTACAATAGGTTACCCATTTCAATCTGGAACTCTCAACTCGACCCACTCTCATCGCGAGCGCCTCAGTCCAATACGATTCTCATTCCCACTGTATGCCACCAGGCGTCCATGTGCTCGCGCCACCTGCTGCCAAGTCAGCCACTAACCAACACCCGCAATCTCTAATTTCGTCAAGGTGTTTGCCGCAGTTTTTTGTTTTTTGTTTTTTTGTTTTACAAAAAAGTGCCCCACTTCCGATTTTGTCAATATCGGCCTTTCAGCAACCCGCAGCATGTTCTCTGCGGCGGTGTAGCGGAGTTTGGGGTCCTTCCAACTCCACTGCGCACGCGATTTCCAGGCGGGGATGTTCGCATGGGCGCCGCGGCACCAGTCCAAATTATGATGTTGTCTACTACCCTCGGAGGGGCGGCTCACAGTCCGAGGAACCCGGCACCTTGCGTTTTTGCGACTGCGCGTCTGCAGGGCATCGGCATAACGCATGTCCTGTCGAGCCGAGACGGTGGCGTCACCACGCCGCATCCGCAAGGCGCACCGTGCGCCAGCCACGCGTGGCGCTTTTCCTTCTGCGTCTGCGACACTCTTCCTCTTCTTTTCCTTTTTCGGCTACTGCGGCCGCGGCCCGCCCCGCCGCAGCGACAGGCCGCTCATCCCCGCGGTTGCGCGCCGCATCACCTGATCATCTGATACCCTAGCGACCGCCACTTAGCACCTCGGGCAATCATCCGGCGTCACGTCACCCAAGCGTCCGTGCACACCTCATCGCGGCGCGAGCATCGCTTCCCTACAGACACATTGCCGGCCTCCTTGCCCATAGCCCAATTCAGTATCATCCTCTCACATGGAACAGCACGGCAAATGCACCGGCTCCAGCGTGTCAATCGCCCGACCTCGTCAATACCCTAATCGGTCAGACCAGCTGCGGGTCTTTCTTCCCAGGCACGCGTACGTGGCTTGCCCGTGCCACGTCACAAGGGGGGCGCCGCATCACCGCACCCTCAGCGCACCCGACCTGACAACGTTGTCGTGATCCATGCCTCATGAATCGGAAGTCCCTTGTTCCTTATTCTCTCAATTTGGTTGAGGCAAAGCCACTGATCGGGAACTGCTTTGCCTCGCGTCCGCGGTGCGGACTGTACAGGTAGCCGTGCCTATCGATAGCGATGTGCAGTGCATCGCCCGCGTGCGCGGCCTTCCCGCCATCCACACCACGGTGATGACCAATGGCGCCGCGTCGATGCCTATCTGTTGCAAGCCAGACACCTGGTGGTTGTACCCGCAGCATGTCTGCGTCATCTCCGCTCCCTTCTCAGAGCGCGTGCGCGCCACGTCTGCGCTGCGCGCTCGAGGCAAACGTGCGTCTGCGGAGCTTTACGCAACTCCAAACCTTAGTTGAAGACGGTGCATGGTGCGGGGCTATGCGCGTCTCGCACGCCGCGTGTTGGTGCGCGCTCGTCACGATTAATGATAGGTCGGTCCAAGATCGTACACGTCGGTTTTCTGGTGCGTGTCGAAGGCGCCGCCACGGCCATCTATAGTCCCTAAACACCCTTTTACAGGATTTGCCCTTCGCAACGTCTGTGATGGACCGAAGGGTCACCGGAACGTTGTAAAGAGTGGAGGGGGAACGTGGCAGCAAACTCCGTCTTGAATTGAACAGCTTCGCGTTTGCGAGGGGCTAAGGGAAGAGAGGAGTACAAATGAATGTGAAACGGGTAGGGAAAACATACATTGTTCGGGCGCGGGGGGGGGGGGGGTTCCGACCACGAGTTCACGACAACGTCTGGCAAGGGGCTGAGTGAAACCGTCTGACTACTGCACCCAGAGTATATGTTAAGGGGCGAGGAGCGGAAGGCAGGGGGGAGGAGATTGGGTGCTGCGGCGTGCAATGACTACAGGGTGGTTCGCTTGCTGACGGACAACGCAGAAACGATTGAATGGGGATGTAAAGAGTTCTAAGCTGAGGACTAAGGTCAGCTGCCTGGGAGCGAGGCCATGGCGCTGAAGACTTGAGGCAGACGCGTTGCTCATGCCCGCCCGAAAAGCCAGGACTCAACAAAACCCGATATTCCCGCATCAGACCATGGCAACCCCCTGCGCGACCATGGTCACACACCGATATAAAACGCCGCGCTTTAGCGTGGTTCGAATGTCATTTAAACGGATACACAAGGTGACTATGGAAGTAGTAAACAGTGTTCACACGGCACGAAGAACGTCCCCCATCCTGTTTTAGTGTCCAATGGATGGCCGCTGTCGTTATGGGAAAAACATACCGACAGCGCAAAATTACTACGGAAGCTACGGCGGGGCGATAGCTCATTGGTTCAGAGTGATTAGCGTATTGTTGGCGTTAAAAGGGAAACTGAGGAATGCAGGACCTGCGACGGTCGCCGAGTCGTCCGCAGTGTCAGAGCTGTTCGTGACGGCGACATACGCAAAGCCGCGTAGAGTGGATGGAATAGTCACGGTAAAGTTATTGTCGAGGGGGAGGAAGGTGAACGGAAAACCGTTGAGGAACGCAGCGAAGAGCCCGGAACTGTTCGAAGGCTGCCCGGAATAGGAGAGTGTCACATTCTGGCCTGGCTGGGCATTCGGAGGGATCGTAGTTAATTGTGGGTTCGCCTGGAGAGGAAGGATGGTGTTGTTAGTTGGGCATTGGGCGATAAAAGTCGAGATGAGAGTGAAAGTTTGATTGAGGTCTAAGGGTGTCTGCATAGCCTGACGTCAGACCATACACGGAATTTTTTTAACGCGCGTCACCTCATATGCCGTGGACCAGGGGTTTCCTCCGCGAACAGCGTTGTTGACCCAAGTCGACTGATGGGCCGTTGTAGCGAGGATACTCGCAAAGACTACGCGCAGCGTCTGTGAAGCAACGTAACTACTCTGGGAAGGCATGGCATGAAACGAACGCGCCTGATTTTGTGCGTATGCACTTGATCCGACATAGGCTGAGGTTGTGATCGCCTCCAACGTATCGCTCGTGGAAACAAATTCCGTTACATTCTGCGTTATGTTCTGCGTCGGGCTGATGGGGGTCCGAGTAAGCAAGTACATACGACTTATCTCAACGCCACCCACAAGTTGTATGTACACGCTTGCACGGACTGATTTCCGAGGTGACTTGTGATATTGGTGACATAGGTCTGCGAGTGTTGAGATATCTGTTCGTAGAATCCGCGAACGCCCGGCGCGTAGCCAGCATCGAGGAAATTTTTGGTGGTAAAGTTTTCTAAACCACCCTGATAGAAGGCGCTCTTGAGTAGCTCCAACGATAGGGCGTAGTTGAGCATAACAGTGTCTAGATGGTTCTATTGTCGGAACACAACGACTTGAAAATACATACAAATAGCTCACGCACCAGTAACATTAGTTAGGATAGGAAAGGGGAACGTTTGACGTTTGGCAGGGAGAGCCAGCGCTTGAAGGGCGACGGTGACCAGGGGCAGAAGAAATGCTTTGAAAAACATGGTTGACAGGTCTAGGGGCAATCTTTGGAAAAGAAAAGAAAAAAATTGCCCCTAGTCTGGTAAATTCTCTTATACGCTCCTGAAGATAGGGATTGGCTTATGGAGCGAAAGCGCAGTTATATGGGTGCGTCATCCAAGTCCTCGTACTCCATCGCTGGGTGGAGCGAATGTCCATTTGCTTAGCAATGGACCTTCGGCTCAAGTATAGAGGGGGTGGCACTGGCTCTCCGAGGCCTACCCCTGTCCTAGTTAGGCTCGAGGGGGGCATCTACTATTATTAGAGCATTTGGAAATCGCACACCGACGGTGGACGACAGACCTCAACAGGAAAAAAGAATGATCGTCGTCGTCGTGAGGCCTCTCAGGTATCAACTCGCACGCGCGCCCATTCACCGGCACACAGGAAAGGATGAATGGGCGATGACCCCAAATATCGACAGGGGCAATGTCACTGCATTCCTACCGAAACTCGGGCGCGCAGGCCAAGCACATCGACGGGCCGAAGGAATGGCCCGTTATATTATACAGCACCCGTCCACTTGCCCATGATTTACAATTTACGCGCGGGGAAGATAGGCGAAACGAGGACACCGGTGAGCAGACCCTAGACATGCGAATGGCAGCAGCAAGGAAGAACCCTCTTTTTCTCCGCCGGCAGCACGAAGTAGGCCAAGCGGCGACTCGGGACGACATGATAATGATAGCAGTAGAGGCCAAGGACGATCTGCATTGCAGTGCAGAAAGCTAAGAGGCAGGGAGGAGGATAAGGGCCAGGGATGTACGTATTGTTAAGTACTTCATAGGGCTCTATACCCCAAGACGCACTCAAATGAAATAGAAAGAAAAAAAGCTAGAAGGCAGAAGCCCAGTGCTCAGACTCGGGGGGGCGAGCTGGCGTTCTTCCTGACCACGGTATGGGCCGGGCGCATGTACAACTTGAATATGCGGATCAGGCAGCCGTTCCATCACGCAGATTAGCTTTTATGCCAAGGTGAGAAACGCAACGAGAAGGGCCACTAGTCTGAGTGAGAGGTCGTTGCTAGTGGCGGAACCCAGGCAAAGTCCGTTCGCTTGACGTATCGTGTGGAATTTGCAACAAGACGTCCAAGCTTGGTCTCGGAACTTTCCGGACTGCCACAATAGTGACAGCGATAAGCCCGCCGCCAACTCAGTCAGTCCGCAAGAAGCTCAACGTTCGATTCCCCAAGATTTCATCGCAGCCAATACTTTGCTTTCCATTAGTAAATTGGCAAGTTCTGGTAGACGTATCAGCTCGACATGCAGTTCGAAGTGCTCGCCACCTGTAATACCACGCGAGCTCGCGTCTCTAGGATGAAACTTCCTCGTGAGTCGAAAGGGGCTAAATATCGGCCATACTCAGGTTGTTAGTGCAGACGGTGTGACGCTTCTGCCTACTTTCATGCCCGTCGCTACACAAGCAGCCATCAAGGGCCTGACCCCGCAGCAAATGGAAGGACTCGGCGTCACGTTGATCCTCAACAACACGTATCACCTGAATCTGCGGCCAGGGATTGAGGTACTGCAAGAAGCTGGGGGTGCGCATAGACTTCAGGGCTGGAACCATAACCTCCTCACGGTGCGCGTCGTCCCTGCCAAAAGCATACCCTCATTCACGGTGCGTAGGACAGCGGGGGATTCCAACTTGTGTCCCTTAATAAGTTCACGAAGATAACCGAAGAGGGCGCTCTCTTTGCGAGCCCGTTTACGGGAGAGTCGACTATGCTGACAGTACGTGCGTGCCGTAGTTCCAAGCTTCTACATTTTTTTTACGTGTGCACAGCCTGAGGAGAGTATATCAATACAACACGCTATCGGCGCCGACATTATCATGCAACTCGACGATGTTGGTTCGTCTAACCATTTTCTTTTGTCCGTGGATTGGAGTTCCCGCTGATTTTCGAAGTATCAAGTTTGACTGTCGGCCCAAGAGTCGGCGAAGCGATGAAGCGGTCTGTTCGCTGGCTCGATCGGTGTATCGAGTTCCACGAAAAGTCAGGCAGAAACAGCATTCAAAACCTATTCGCCATCGTCCAGGGTGGCGTCGACCCCATCTTGCGAGACGAATGCTTGGACGAAATGGTTAGGCGACGTAACAGAGTCGCTGGGTACGCTATTGGAGGGCTTAGCGGAGGAGAAGAAAAGGGCATGTCACTGACCCTACCACATCGCCCATTTCTTTGTGTTGACGAAAGATATCTGTATCAGATATCTTTTGGCGAATGTAGGCTCCTTATGTTTTTCGCGGCTTCATATACTCATCTTGAAGTAGAATCAGTCAATGCGCAGAAAAGCTCCCTGCAGACAGTGAGGTCAACGTTTTGCGTAAAGGCAAAGATATTCATCCAGAATAGAGCCGAGGTATTCGATGGGCATAGGGTTCGCAGAAGGTGATTTTACTACTCTGATATGTGCGATCAATCGATTCTCAGTAACATTCTTCAAAGATCTACTCGTATGTGTCGCGTTGGGTGTCGACATGGTAAATTTCCACAAACTTTCGAATTTTGTGGGAGTCTGAAGCAACCTTTAGGCAGACTGTGTTTTCCCGACGAGAACAGCTCGGTTTGGTGTAGCGCTTACTTTCAACGGGCCGCTTAATTTGAGTAAGTCTCCAGTCATTGGGTAGCGTGAACGCTCCCTTACTCTTGTCAGAACTGGGGAAACATGCAAAGGATTTCAATCCTATCGACAGCACCTGCCCATGTCCAACTTGCAGCGATGGAATATCGAGGGCCATATTACATCACACAGTCACGCACGAGACGGCAGCGGCACACGGTGCGTCGTCCTGACCGAAGTTATGACATGCTCACCTTTCCACTAGCTGTGACGTTGCACAATCTCGCGTTCCAAGCCCGGGTCTTGGGCCAAGCGCGCGATGCCATAATGAACGGCACATTCCCCACGTACCTCCGGGGGTTCTTCGCTGGCTACTTTGGCGATGTGGGCTATCCGGAATGGTGCGTTAACGCGCTGCGGAGCGTCGGAGTTGACCTACTGGAAGGGAATCCAAACGCTAAGGTCGTCAAAGGCGACGGAGCGAAGTGGGAGTATTCTGGTGCAGCGTGACGCGGGTACACTGGCACTCGATAGGGGATGTTGTGAGAACTTTAATGATAACTTGGGATATGTTTGCGTGTTAGAAGTTCCTTGAGCGTCTAAATTGAAACTGCCTAACTCGACAATTCGGTTGCGTTTTGCACAACTTGGCGGTTTTCTGGCCCATCTGTTACAGTGACTCAGTCATACGCGCAGGTTACTGAAAGGCTACAGCAGAGGAGGACTTGTACTGTAATGGCCCACTTGCCTAAATATGGAAGGCTCTAGTGAGCTGACCTGAGTTTGGTACAGAGTCAGGGCGCCAGAGGCTCACCCAACTCGCCACTCGCCCCCGCGACACATACAGCACCCACTTACCACTGACGCCTTTTAACCTCTTTCTTCCTGTCCAAACCCTCCTCCTTATTTATTTCAACGTTTCATTGTCCTCTGCTTTCGCACCTGCGCGTCGCTCTTATCCTCACCTTTCTATCCATCGTGTTTAATGCCAGGCAAGAGTCCTAATGCATCACCCGACACCCCTTATCATACTTTCGATTCGCATTCTATTCTCACTCAGTTCGAACCTTCCTCTTATCCGGCCCTCATTGCTTCCCCGGAGCCCCCTCAAGATCCAGAACTCCGCCCCGTGCTTCACTTCCAACATGGAGTGGTATCAAGTCCCCAAATTTCAGGCAACGAGTTAGGTATCTATGAGGCTCCTCCAAATTCCGAACCTTCGCTTGTCTCCTTTGGATGCTTTCGATGAAGCCACAGGGCCGCTTGCCACTCACGTATCGGAGGAACCTTTACATGAGGAGCCGCCTAGGCACATTCGTTCCCCTATACTTTCTAAGTGAGCCCCTTCCTTTCAGCTTTGTCCTCTCAGCGCGTGAGGTCCCCTTCGTTGTGATCTGTGATGTCTTTATCGTACATCCCACTCTCCTCTCCATGTTAGTGCCAGGCACCTCGGGCGTCCTGCAAAGCCCTGTTTGGCCACCACACATTTTATCGTCGCTATTTGGCCCGTCTCTTCACGTCTCCGCCCCACTCAAACGACTGTTGGATCGACAGTGCCATTCACTTTTCGCCTCCCTCCGCCGTGCGGTGACCATCAGTGGGGTTATCAGGGGCTATACGCTGGCTTCATTCTTCACTCTTACGCCCCACGTTTCGCGGTGCCTATGAAAGCGTTAGATGGTTATTTCGGATCAGGGCAATCATTTACGCCTGCCTGCTTGCCGAGCTTCTCCTTTAATTGGGTTTGGGTCAGAGAGCCTGTGCCCCAATCCTACGTCCTAGTGTCCCCCACGTGGCTGAAAGCAACTCTGACTCGATGTTTCTTACGCTCCCTACTTCTTGTCCTTCCCCTTGATTTGTCTTCGCAAACCGGATTTAACACCTCTTTAACTAGGCAGCCCACCCGTCTTGAAGGCTTGTCAAGGACTGTGCGGAATTACGTCCCAACCCCGATGTCCATCGCTGTGCCTTCCGCGTCCCCATCACCTCCACGGGTCGCGCTTCCCGTTTCCTTTGGTCGCTTCATGTCGCCCGCCCGCCCATCTGCCCCACCTGACCACGCCACAGGGACCGACCATCGCCGAAGTTGGGGCACTGAAGCGGGCGGAAAGACGTTAGATGAGGTACTTGCGCTCGATCAGAACCAACCTAACCAAGGTGGCACCCAGCGCTCGGACCTTCCACGTTATCCTGGAAGCGATGACTCGGAGCATGTCACTTGGGCGAAGTGGGACACGCTCCGCCTTGCAGGCGCTGGCTCACCCAAGTAATGATTGATTCCCTTCCTTTAGACTGAATTCTCACAGCTTCCTGCAGGCGGCTGCTGGTCCTTGGGTATCTATCAGGGCTGCAGATCTGGGACTGCACCAATTTGGATTCTATCACGGAGATGTTGAATGTATCTGGCCCAGAGTGGGGCAGCGTCTGGAATGCGCAGGTCCTGCCCAGCCCTCTCCCAGCCACCAGCGATCAATTCATAAGCTCACGACCACTGCTTGGTTTAATGTGCGGATCCATCACTTTTTTTTCGTCTTTTGCTCTCACAAAGCCTCTACAGTGCCAAACGTCTGCATCAAGGACCCGACTTTCTTGTGTATTCCCTTTTAACTCACAAAATTATAAAGAAGTTTTCTATTCCTGGCATTTTATCTTTTGCGGCGAATTCGAATGTTATAATTATCGTAAGGTTCATCCTTTTTGTTAGGTGTCGCCTCATAATTTCTGTCTTAGAGCACGTCAAATCCAAGTTCACTTCGTGTCCTTTCATCTTGCACATTTGCATCCCTATCCATTATCTCATCGGGTCTTTCAACCTTTACGCATCCTCAATCATCGTCAATGACACCTACGAATCCCGATACCACTGTATTACCATCGAATGATATAGACACCAACACCGTCTCCTCTCTACCCCATCCCGTATTTGCCCTATCCCACCGATTCCTTGCCTACGCTTCTAGGACGCCTTCAGTAGGTTCAGGTCGGTTACATGCTCAAACACCCGTTCGCTCGGAAGGCGCTGGTATGCAACCCGACTTAGGTGTTATGGCGCTGCGAGTTGGCGGGTCCGTGCTTAGCGGAATGCGCGCTCTCGGTGGTCGCGCGCTTACCGCTGCCCGTGCGCGCATCTCGGATACCCCATCTACACCACCATCTAAACCCCTCTCGCGCAGCGCCCCGGAGCAGGAGAGTATCCCGAATGAGTCAAACTCTCAGCCAGCGCAAACTGGATATCACATAACGATCCTCGACTTGGCACCGCTCGCTGCGCCATCTCCTCGCGCGCCAGAGCTTATTGTGGAGTTTCTGGCTTCCAAGCGTCAGCCCATCTCAGCATTGCGTTTTTCTGCCGATGGTAGCGCGCTCATGGTTGTCCCAGGCGACGGACAAACCATCAGGGTTTTCCAGGTGCGGCCTGCGCCACGCGCATTACGTTCTGCAATTAGTGAGGCGGGGCAGTTTGATGGGGCAGAGAGTGCTCCCACTGTCCCGGTAGGTTCTGTTGGTTCGCTTATGGACGCTCTGATTCCCACTCTCAAGAAGGATAGCGCACCTTGGCATATGTATGATTTACGTAGGGGAAGGACGTCTGCTATCGTCGAGAACCTCGATTGGGCCTCGGATGGTCGTTGGATTGCCGTGGCAACGAGGAAGCGCACGGTGCACGTTTTTGCCGCAAACCCATACGGGGGTCTGCCGGATGGGTATAGTCATATCAGGGGGAGGGTGTGTAACTCGCCTAACCTGGTAAGCTGTTCCTTGCGTATAGCGAAGGTAACCTCTCAGTCGACTCACCATTTTTCTCTCAGTCGTTGTCCACAAGTCTTCCTCCCCTTGTTCGTTTGCGCGCCACCCAGCCGGCAGCTGGTCGCCCCATTGCTCCGCTTGCCTTCATTTTCATCTCCTCCAACGCTCATTCGCTCCCCAAGCGCTTGCTGCCATCTCCCAGCGTCGTTTCTCCGCCATGTTCTACACCCAGTTCTGCGCACTCGTCGCCATCACAAGAACCTCTTTCACCACCACACCGGCGCAGGCGATCTGATTTCCAGGATATCCTCATGTTTGACCCTGCTGATGGCTCACTCTCACTTCGGCGATGTGAGATCAGTCTCCGCCCGTACGAACAGAACCTTTCTGTTCCAAGTGCTGTACCTGGCATCGGAGGTACCAGCATATCTTTACCCTCTCGCCCTTCGTTCGGTCGTGTCAGTGCGCCGTTACCTGCGCCTACAACCACCTCGCGCAACAAATCTACAGGAGTTGCGCAGGCGCAAGACAAACCAACAGAGATGGTGGGGCATGAGAGCGAGGTAGCGACATGGAATCTTAGGAGGGGTCGAGATTGGCCTGTGGTGAAGGCTCCCGTACGAGTGGAAGGGCACGTCTCGGAGACGTTCAGTGCGGCCTCCGCACCAAAGTACGGCTTTACCTTTGTTCCCTACGTCTCTTCCTAACGTTTCCTTTCAGCTGGCTATCGTTTGCGGAACTACGAACCAGCTCCCAATCCCCACTGGTCCTTCCACAGTCGCTCTATCTTTCCCATCAGTTCTCGTTTCACGCCCTTGGCGACGACTATCATGGCCGGCTTCGCCGGTTCCAGCTCGACGCGCTTGGGCCAAAGATCGAGGTGCGGAAGGAGGTTGAAATCAGTGCATATGCGGCTGGCGCGGGTGAAGCTTTCATACATGGATCGCATGACACAGGGCGCGCTTCATCATCTTTCGACGAGCCACTGTCATCGGCAATGGCCAGCGGCCTTGAATACCCATCCTCACCGCCGGTAATCCCTATGTTTCCGAATGGGACGCCGGGGTCGTTCAAGAACTCGGTCCCGATCCAACGTGTTGCGGCTGGGCTCAGTGACGGCATGAGTGAAGGCTTCGCACGTGTCCGTCGTGGGGTCAGCCGAGTCCGTAGTCCTCGCCTCGTTGCTCATAACGACATGGCTACTGGAGTCCCGCTGGAGTTCGGAGAGGAGGACGAGGACTTTGTATTATCTGCGTATGATGGCGCGTCAACTTCGCGTGATGACGGCGGGTCCGTCTCTGTGTCGACACCATCGTCAGGCCCTGGGGATGCTGGTGAACGCAAGGACGGCGAGAATACATGGTCGTTGTGGGACGCCGGGACATCGAAGGTGGACGAAGAGCAGTTCCAGGAGATTTCCGTGGTTGGACTCATGGACGAAGAGCAGGCGCTGACGAAGCGCAGGAGTCGGTCGCTTGCGCGCTGAATTGGCAGGTTCCGAGTTGATGGCTGTGTCTGGACGCGAAAGACGATGGGTCATTATAGTACTGCTCGTTGTGTACGATACGCTACGAATTACAGTAAGAATTTTTGCCGTCGCAGTGTCGTATTTGTGAGTGCCGTATGGAGTTACGTGAGTCGCGAAGTGGTACGATATGGACGACCATCGTGACGCTGTGGTTCTGTTCCGACTCGCTTTCATTCGTTTTCCGTGTCGGTCTTGTGACAATGTTGTCTTTCCTCTTGAGTTTAAATTCGGTTTATATGCGATGGCGACTGCTGGGGTCGCATATCTGTCTGCTTATCCTGTCCGTTCTTGCGGCCTATTCACCACCCTCTGGGTTCAATGACCCCAAGAGCAGGACCGTCGACCTTGTCAACCCGTGCGTACAATTTCGCTTTCCCGTCCCCGGTCTTCTCATTACACGTACAACACAGGCTCATTGGGAACGGTGGAGACTCGCCCAACGGCTCTGGCGGTATGATACCGTCGACTGCTCCGCCGTTTGCCATGACTCGCTGGGTTGCTCAGACGCGTGAGAACTACGTGTCCGTTACGCCATACAACTACACAGATACCAAGATACACGGCTTCCAGGGGACACATCAACCCGCTATCTGGATGGGCGAGAGCGCTCAGGTCGTCGTCGTCCCCGGCGCAGGCACGGTCCAGAGCAACTTCGCACGCCGCGGGATGCGCTTTGATCACGATAACGAGCTCACGACGCCGAGCTATTACCGCGTGCGCTTGGATGCGATCGAAGGGGGCTCCATCCTTGCAGAGCAGAGCGCCAGTGCGTAGCACCCAGCTTCTTTCTTTCCGCCTACCTCGCCTCCTCCGTTGCCTGACACTCACAGCGCAGCCTCCCGCGTTGGTCACCTCCGCTTCACCTTCTCGGGCACCCATGCGCCCTACGTGTTACTCGAGGCCACGCGCGCCTCTGTGTTGGGCTCGTCTGACCCGTCCAACGTCACGTACCCATCCGGTACTATCGCGATCGACCCCACCGCGCGCGAGATTACCGGTTCGAATCCCGAGCGGCAGGACTTCATCATCGGCCCCAATCGTGCCTCGGGCTTCAGAGGGTACTTCGTCGCGCGCTTCGACGCTCCATTTGTCGCGTTTGGGACGGCACAGAATGGCACGATGCGAGCGAGCGAGACCGCCCGTGACGGCACCATGTTGGGGGGCTATGCCGTCTTCCCTCAGGACATACGCACCGTGGACGTGCGTATCGGCGTGTCCTTCATTTCTGTCGAGCAGGCACGGAGGAACCTCGAGAAGGAGATACCGGATGGTACTACACTCGAGCAGACCGCCAGGGTGACACGCGCCGAATGGGCAGAAAAATTAGACCGGGTGCAGGTCCAAGGCGGGTCTCGGGGGCAACTAGAGACATTTTACACTGCGCTGTTCCACACCCTGCAGGTTTTTAGTCTTTCGTTTTGCGCTTCGTTGACGTACTCAACCCAATCACGATTCAGTACCCATATGAACAAGACGAGGACGGTCAGTACTACTCGGGATACGATGACAAGGTTCACGAAGGTGTCTCATATACTGGCTATTCAATCTGGGTAATCACTCCTAGCTCGTCGTCGCTTGTATTTGACGTTACATACGCAGGACACCTTTCGTGCAGTTTGGGGTTGGCAGATCCTTTTTTCCCCTGAACGTATACCCGGCATGGTGCAAAGTATGTTGCAAGATTATAAGGAGGTACTCTCGGGGGATTTCTTTCGGTAAAATTGAAGCTGAACGTGGCCGCAGGGAGGATGGCTCCCTATGTGGAAGAATATTGTTGGTTCGTAGTGTCTACATCTGGCCGAGAAATCCTTTGAACTCTGGCAGTAGAAACGAACATCATGGTCGGCACCCACGCAGACTCATTAATTGCAGAAGCTGTACTGAAGGGGGTCACCGGAATCGACACAGAACTGGCCTATGAAGCTGTTTATAAGGATGCCACCGTCCCCCCTGCCGATGACAACACCACCGCGTAAGCCCCGTGGATTATTTGGTCCTGAATTTCGCTCACATCCAACGTAGATACTCTGACAGGCAAGAAAATGTGGGCTACGAAGTTCGCGCAGGTTTAAGTAGCGTCTATGCGTCAAGGGGATGGGTCGCCGACGACATTCACTCTGAATCTGCTTCAAGGACGCTCGACTACGCTTGTTTGTTCGGTCCCATGAACGTTGCTCCGCTCTTGCTGACCAAGGTCCCATCAGACGACGATTATGCGATCTCCGTATTCGCTGGCCTGTTGGGAAGGACGCAATATTCCCACTTCTTCCGGAATCGCTCTGCATTTGCACCCAGCACCGTCTTTAACAGCGCAACTGGCTTTATGGAAGCGCGCAATGCAAGTGGTGCCTGGGCCGGACCAGACAACGGGTGGACGGAAGGCGACAAGTGGGCCTACTCGTTCGATGTTGTACACGCTGTCCAAGAACTCATCACACTGCGCGGTGGTAAAGCCAGTTTTGTGCGGAGCCTGGATGAACACTTTAATGGTGGTAAGTTCCTCGACTTCGTTTCTTGGAACCCAATTCATCAGTTACAGGGCACAACGACCACACGAACGAGGTAAGTACCCCCGTGAATGATTTGATGCCGGACTAACTACTCCTAATCAAAAAGCCTTCACATCATATCCCATACCTCTATGCTCTGGCCGACGCAGCCTCGAGCGGTCAGATGCGCATCCGCCAGATTGCTCAGACCGATTACAACGAGACTGTGAATGGACTCTCAGGGGTATGTGTTACGATTGCGCTGTGGTTCGTGTCACTATTTACTGTGCAACATGTACAGAATGAAGACTGTGGCCAGATGAGTGCGTGGTTCATCTATAGTGCCCTCGGCTTCTATCCTGTCAACCCTGTGTCGGGTGAATATGTCGTTGGAAGGTGTGTAATGCTAGAATATTATTCAAGGGTGGCAGTAACTGATATGGTTTCTGTATGAATAGTCCATTTTTTGATGCAGTTACTATTAACCTGCCTGATACAAGCCAGCCACTACACATCATTGCGCCGGGTGCAAGTACCAAGCTATATGTCAAGTCTCTGAGGATTAATGGTAAAGAGGTAAATGAACCCATTATTAAGCACTCTCAGATTGCATATGGGGGTGTAATTGAGTTTGAGATGAGTGATCAGCCACAGGCTTGGGCATCATCAACAATATAATTTTACTATGATATATTCCTTCAATGCAGATAGATTTAGATAGACTCCCAATGTCAAGGTCTCAGCAGGGACCTTGGGTGTCACTATGTAGCCAGCAAGATGTCCGCCAGCTAGGTGCCAGCAAGATGGAGGAGTCACAGAGAAGTAGAGATGATTCACTGTCAAGAGGAGGTGGTTTGGATTACACGTAGCTAGATGCCTATGTACAATATAAATATGGATTTGATTGTAGTAGGAAGAGGCATCTAGAATTTCCTTTGCGTCTATAGCTCATTTTGTGTGTGAAAGCCTGTAAAATTGGCTATGAAGAGCTCGCTGGTGACATTAGATTCTAGATTCTTACCCCTTTCCGTCCTCTGTAACGCCACCACAGGGGCGTTAAGTACGACGTGTACTTTCAAGTCAACTGTCAAGGGTTCTGGTAGAGCGAGTTGGTTAGGACTCAGTTCGGGGATGAATAAGAGTCGAACTAGCTTCAAGAGCTTATCGACCTTAGTCAGAGAAGACGGGGCTCAGGAACGAAGGTGAGCGGAAGACTTAAGTGCAAGGGCAAGTCAAAGATGGGTTCATGAGTACTGATGTGGTATTACACAAGAAGTCAGAACTACCGTACAAGCTAGGTAGTATGCGACTTATATACAAGTACACAGTGTTTGGTTACACCAAACATATGGCGCAATCCTAGGATACGGGTCCTAGTGAGCTTATCGTACTATGAGTCATATCGAAAGTACTAGTAGTT